>JAJQQW010001620.1:0-5000 GCA_025583905.1 Ia io
GGGGGAGGGGGTGGGGGGGGGGGGGGGGGGGGGGGGGGGGGGGGGGGGGGGGGGGGGGGGGGGGGGGGGGGGGGGGGGGGGGGGGGGGGGGGGGGGGGGGGGGGGGGGGGGGGGGGGGGGGGGGGGGGGGGGGGGGGGGGGGGGGGGGGGGGGGGGGGGGGGGGGGGGGGGGGGGGGGGGGGGGGGGGGGGGGGGGGGGGGGGGGGGGGGGGGGGGGGGGGGTGGGGGGGGGGGGGGGGGGGGGGGGGGGGGGGGGGGGGGGGGGGGGGGGGGGGGGGGGGGGGGGGGGGGGGGGGGGGGGGGGGGGGGGGGGGGGGGGGGGGGGGGGGGGGGGGGGGGGGGGGGGGGGGGGGGGGGGGGGGGGGGGGGGGGGGGGGGGGGGGGGGGGGGGGGGGGGGGGGGGGGGGGGGGGGGGGGGGGGGGGGGGGGGGGGGGGGGGGGGGGGGGGGGGGGGGGGGGGGGGGGGGGGGGGGGGGGGGGGGGGGGGGGGGGGGGGGGGGGGGGGGGGGGGGGGGGGGGGGGGGGGGGGGGGGGGGGGGGGGGGGGGGGGGGGGGGGGGGGGGGGGGGGGGGGGGGGGGGGGGGGGGGGGGGGGGGGGGGGGGGGGGGGGGGGGGGGGGGGGGGTGGGGGGGGGGGGGGGGGGGGGGGGGGGGGGGGGGGGGGGGGGGGGGGGGGGGGGGGGGGGGGGGGGGGGGGGGGGGGGGGGGGGGGGGGGGGGGGGGGGGGGGGGGGGGGGGGGGGGGGGGGGGGGGGGGGGGGGGGGGGGGGGGGGGGGGGGGGGGGGGGGGGGGGGGGGGGGGGGGGGGGGGGGGGGGGGGGGGGGGGGGGGGGGGGGGGGGGGGGGGGGGGGGGGGGGGGGGGGGGGGGGGGGGGGGGGGGGGGGGGGGGGGGGGGGGGGGGGGGGGGGGGGGGGGGGGGGGGGGGGGGGGGGGGGGGGGGGGGGGGGGGGGGGGGGGGGGGGGGGGGGGGGGGGGGGGGGGGGGGGGGGGGGGGGGGGGGGGGGGGGGGGGGGGGGGGGGGGGGGGGGGGGGGGGGGGGGGGGGGGGGGGGGGGGGGGGGGGGGGGGGGGGGGGGGGGGGGGGGGGGGGGGGGGGGGGGGGGGGGGGGGGGGGGGGGGGGGGGGGGGGGGGGGGGGGGGGGGGGGGGGGGGGGGGGGGGGGGGGGGGGGGGGGGGGGGGGGGGGGGGGGGGGGGGGGGGGGGGGGGGGGGGGGGGGGGGGGGGGGGGGGGGGGGGGGGGGGGGGGGGGGGGGTGGGGGGGGGGGGGGGGGGGGGGGGGGGGGGGGGGGGGGGGGGGGGGGGGGGGGGGGGGGGGGGGGGGGGGGGGGGGGGGGGGGGGGGGGGGGGGGGGGGGGGGGGGGGGGGGGGGGGGGGGGGGGGGGGGGGGGGGGGGGGGGGGGGGGGGGGGGGGGGGGGGGGGGGGGGGGGGGGGGGGGGGGGGGGGGGGGGGGGGGGGGGGGGGGGGGGGGGGGGGGGGGGGGGGGGGGGGGGGGGGGGGGGGGGGGGGGGGGGGGGGGGGGGGGGGGGGGGGGGGGGGGGGGGGGGGGGGGGGGGGGGGGGGGGGGGGGGGGGGGGGGGGGGGGGGGGGGGGGGGGGGGGGGGGGGGGGGGGGGGGGGGGGGGGGGGGGGGGGGGGGGGGGGGGGGGGGGGGGGGGGGGGGGGGGGGGGGGGGGGGGGGGGGGGGGGGGGGGGGGGGGGGGGGGGGGGGGGGGGGGGGGGGGGGGGGGGGGGGGGGGGGGGGGGGGGGGGGGGGGGGGGGGGGGGGGGGGGGGGGGGGGGGGGGGGGGGGGGGGGGGGGGGGGGGGGGGGGGGGGGGGGGGGGGGGGGGGGGGGGGGGGGGGGGGGGGGGGGGGGGGGGGGGGGGGGGGGGGGGGGGGGGGGGGGGGGGGGGGGGGGGGGGGGGGGGGGGGGGGGGGGGGGGGGGGGGGGGGGGGGGGGGGGGGGGGGGGGGGGGGGGGGGGGGGGGGGGGGGGGGGGGGGGGGGGGGGGGGGGGGGGGGGGGGGGGGGGGGGGGGGGGGGGGGGGGGGGGGGGGGGGGGGGGGGGGGGGGGGGGGGGGGGGGGGGGGGGGGGGGGGGGGGGGGGGGGGGGGGGGGGGGGGGGGGGGGGGGGGGGGGGGGGGGGGGGGGGGGGGGGGGGGGGGGGGGGGGGGGGGGGGGGGGGGGGGGGGGGGGGGGGGGGGGGGGGGGGGGGGGGGGGGGGGGGGGGGGGGGGGGGGGGGGGGGGGGGGGGGGGGGGGGGGGGGGGGGGGGGGGGGGGGGGGGGGGGGGGGGGGGGGGGGGGGGGGGGGGGGGGGGGGGGGGGGGGGGGGGGGGGGGGGGGGGGGGGGGGGGGGGGGGGGGGGGGGGGGGGGGGGGGGGGGGGGGGGGGGGGGGGGGGGGGGGGGGGGGGGGGGGGGGGGGGGGGGGGGGGGGGGGGGGGGGGGGGGGGGGGGGGGGGGGGGGGGGGGGGGGGGGGGGGGGGGGGGGGGGGGGGGGGGGGGGGGGGGGGGGGGGGGGGGGGGGGGGGGGGGGGGGGGGGGGGGGGGGGGGGGGGGGGGGGGGGGGGGGGGGGGGGGGGGGGGGGGGGGGGGGGGGGGGGGGGGGGGGGGGGGGGGGGGGGGGGGGGGGGGGGGGGGGGGGGGGGGGGGGGGGGGGGGGGGGGGGGGGGGGGGGGGGGGGGGGGGGGGGGGGGGGGGGGGGGGGGGGGGGGGGGGGGGGGGGGGGGGGGGGGGGGGGGGGGGGGGGGGGGGGGGGGGGGGGGGGGGGGGGGGGGGGGGGGGGGGGGGGGGGGGGGGGGGGGGGGGGGGGGGGGGGGGGGGGGGGGGGGGGGGGGGGGGGGGGGGGGGGGGGGGGGGGGGGGGGGGGGGGGGGGGGGGGGGGGGGGGGGGGGGGGGGGGGGGGGGGGGGGGGGGGGGGGGGGGGGGGGGGGGGGGGGGGGGGGGGGGGGGGGGGGGGGGGGGGGGGGGGGGGGGGGGGGGGGGGGGGGGGGGGGGGGGGGGGGGGGGGGGGGGGGGGGGGGGGGGGGGGGGGGGGGGGGGGGGGGGGGGGGGGGGGGGGGGGGGGGGGGGGGGGGGGGGGGGGGGGGGGGGGGGGGGGGGGGGGGGGGGGGGGGGGGGGGGGGGGGGGGGGGGGGGGGGGGGGGGGGGGGGGGGGGGGGGGGGGGGGGGGGGGGGGGGGGGGGGGGGGGGGGGGGGGGGGGGGGGGGGGGGGGGGGGGGGGGGGGGGGGGGGGGGGGGGGGGGGGGGCGTGGGGGGGGGGGGGGGGGGGGGGGGGGGGGGGGGGGGGGGGGGGGGGGGGGGGGGGGGGGGGGGGGGGGGGGGGGGGGGGGGGGGGGGGGGGGGGGGGGGGGGGGGGGGGGGGGGGGGGGGGGGGGGGGGGGGGGGGGGGGGGGGGGGGGGGGGGGGGGGGGGGGGGGGGGGGGGGGGGGGGGGGGGGGGGGGGGGGGGGGGGGGGGGGGGGGGGGGGGGGGGGGGGGGGGGGGGGGGGGGGGGGGGGGGGGGGGGGGGGGGGGGGGGGGGGGGGGGGGGGGGGGGGGGGGGGGGGGGGGGGGGGGGGGGGGGGGGGGGGGGGGGGGGGGGGGGGGGGGGGGGGGGGGGGGGGGGGGGGGGGGGGGGGGGGGGGGGGGGGGGGGGGGGGGGGGGGGGGGGGGGGGGGGGGGGGGGGGGGGGGGGGGGGGGGGGGGGGGGGGCGGGGGGGGGGGGGGGGGGGGGGGGGGGGGGGGGGGGGGGGGGGGGGGGGGGGGGGGGGGGGGGGGGGGGGGGGGGGGGGGGGGGGGGGGGGGGGGGGGGGGGGGGGGGGGGGGGGGGGGGGGGGGGGGGGGGGGGGGGGGGGGGGGGGGGGGGGGGGGGGGGGGGGGGGGGGGGGGGGGGGGGGGGGGGGGGGGGGGGGGGGGGGGGGGGGGGGGGGGGGGGGGGGGGGGGGGGGGGGGGGGGGGGGGGGGGGGGGGGGGGGGGGGGGGGGGGGGGGGGGGGGGGGGGGGGGGGGGGGGGGGGGGGGGGGGGGGGGGGGGGGGGGGGGGGGGGTTGGGGGGGGGGGGGGGGGGGGGGGGGGGGGGGGGGGGGGGGGGGGGGGGGGGGGGGGGGGGGGGGGGGGGGGGGGGGGGGGGGGGGGGGGGGGGGGGGGGGGGGGGGGGGGGGGGGGGGGGGGGGGGGGGGGGGGGGGGGGGGGGGGGGGGGGGGGGGGGGGGGGGGGGGGGGGGGGGGGGGGGGGGGGGGGGGGGGGGGGGGGGGGGGGGGGGGGGGGGGGGGGGGGGGGGGGGGGGGGGGGGGGGGGGGGGGGGGGGGGGGGGGGGGGGGGGGGGGGGGGGGGGGGGGGGGGGGGGGGGGGGGGGGGGGGGGGGGGGGGGGGGGGGGGGGGGGGGGGGGGGGGGGGGGGGGGGGGGGGGGGGGGGGGGGGGGGGGGGGGGGGGGGGGGGGGGGGGGGGGGGGGGGGGGGGGGGGGGGGGGGGGGGGGGGGGGGGGGGGGGGGGGGGGGGGGGGGGGGGGGGGGGGGGGGGGGGGGGGGGGGGGGGGGGGGGGGGGGGGGGGGGGGGGGGGGGGGGGGGGGGGGGGGGGGGGGGGGGGGGGGGGGGGGGGGGGGGGGGGGGGGGGGGGGGGGGGGGGGGGGGGGGGGGGGGGGGGGGGGGGGGGGGGGGGGGGGGGGGGGGGGGGGGGGGGGGGGGGGGGGGGGGGGGGGGGGGGGGGGGGGGGGGGGGGGGGGGGGGGGGGGGGGGGGGGGGGGGGGGGGGGGGGGGGGGGGGGGGGGGGGGGGGGGGGGGGGGGGGGGGGGGGGGGGGGGGGGGGGGGGGGGGGGGGGGGGGGGGGGGGGGGGGGGGGGGGGGGGGGGGGGGGGGGGGGGGGGGGGGGGGGGGGGGGGGGGGGGGGGGGGGGGGGGGGGGGGGGGGGGGGGGGGGGGGGGGGGGGGGGGGGGGGGGGGGGGGGGGGGGGGGGGGGGGGGGGGGGGGGGGGGGGGGGGGGGGGGGGGGGGGGGGGGGGGGGGGGGGGGGGGGGGGGGGGGGGGGGGGGGGGGGGGGGGGGGGGGGGG
>JAJQQW010001313.1:0-11578 GCA_025583905.1 Ia io
TGGGATACAAGTGTATATTGCTTTTCCACTTCAGACAGCAGTGTAGAAAGGTGTTTCTACGATGTAGGTAAGTCGGGTAACTGCAACAGAAAGCCAGTTGTAAGACATTGTAAGCAAGACGCGGAATAAAGGCGAAATAGCAGTGAATTGAAGAAAATAGCTAGAGAGTGAAGGGAAAGTACATCACAATGTTAGGATATAGTAAGGAAAGTGTTTCCTACAATGTGGGCCATCCTAGAGTAGAGCAAACAGCACATTTAAGCAGCTTTTTACCACTAGAATTCACTACAAAGTAGCAATATACTGTAAAGCAGGTGAGAGACAAGTGTATATAGCTTCCCAAGTTCAGAGAAGATTGTATAATGTTCTTTGTACATGTGGTGAAGAAGAGCAGAAGGCCAATTATAGGTCCCTGCAAGAAAGAAGTAGTAATGCAGAGCAAATAATAGTGAATAGAAGAGAATTGTGAGAATACATGTGGAAAAGACTATAAAATATAAGTGTACAGTATACAAAGGTCTTTGTACACTGCAGAAAACCCTTTAAATAGAGCAACGTGCACATTGAACCAGTCTTTGACACCACTGGAATTCACTGAAATGTAGCATTAAACAGTAAAACAGTTGACAGACAAGTGTATGTAGCTTCTCCAGTTAACAGAAGCATGTACAAAGCTGTTTGTACATGTGGCAAAGTCCCATAAGTAGAGCAATAGGCCAAATATAGGACGCTGCAAGAAACCAGTGGTAAATCAGAGCCAATAATAATGAATATAAGAGAATTGTGAGACAACACGTGGGAAAGACATCAAAATGTAAGTCTACAGTATGGAAAGTATGTTAGAAACTGCAGAAATCCTTGAAATACAGCAAGTGCACATTAAAACGGTCTTCAAACCACTATAAATCACCGAACGGTGGCAATAAACTGTAAAAGATACTTGGGAGACAAGTGTATATTGCTTTTCCACTTCAGACAGCAGTGTAGAAAGGTGTTTCTACGATGTAGGTAAGTCGGGTAACTGCAACAGAAAGCCAATTGTAAGACATTGTAAGAACGAGTAGGAATAAAGGCAAAATATCAGTCAATTGAACAGAATAGCTAGAGAATAAAGGGAAAGTATATCACAATGTTAGGATATAGTATTGAAAGTGTTTCATACAATGGGAGAATTCCTAGAATAGAGCAAACAGCACATTTAAGAAGCTTTAGTACCACTAGAATTCATTACTAAGTAGCAATAAATTGTAAAATAAGTGAGAGACAAGGGTATATAGCTTCTCAAGTTCAGAGCAGTGTATAATGTTCTTTGTACATGTGGTGAAGTCTCATAAGTAGAACAGAAGGCCAATTATAGGTCACTGCAAGAAAGAAGTAGTAATGCAGAATAAATAATAGTGAATACAACAGAATTGTGAGAATACAAGTGGAAAAGAAAACAAAATTTAAGTCTTTAGTATAGAAAGGTCTTTGTACACTGCAGAAAACCCTATAAATCGAGCAAAGTGCACAATAAAACAGTCTTTGAAACCACTGGCATTCACTGAAATGTAGCATTAAACAGTAAAACAGTTGAGAGACAAGTGTATGTAGCTTCTCCAGTTAACAGAAGCATGTACAAAGTTGTTTGTACATGTGAGGAAGTCCCTTAAGTAGAGCAAAAGGCCAATTATAGGACACTGCAAGAAACCAGTAGTAAATCAGAGCCAATAATAATGAATATAACAGAATTGTGAGAGAACACGTGGGAAAGACATCAAAATGTAAGTCTACAGTTTAGAAAGTATGTTAGACATTGCAGAAATCCTTGAAATACAGCAAGTGCACATTAAACCTTCCCAGTCCTGGAAATTCCCCACTGCCCTAGTGTCTGTGTCCATTGATTATGCTAATATGCATGCATATAAGTACTTTGCTTGCTTTCTAACCTCCCCTCCCCTACCATTTGTCTCTAGATAGATCTATTCTTGTTCATCAAATTATATTGTTCATTATATACCACTTGTGAGTGAGATCATGTGATATTAATCTTTCTCTATTTGGCTTATTTCGCGTAGCCTAATGTTCTTCAGTTCCATCCATGCTATTGCAAATGGTAAAATTTCCTTCTTTTTAATAGCGGCATAGTATTCCAATGTGTAGTTGTACCAAAGTTTTTTAATCCACTCATCTGCTGATGGACACTTAGGCTGTTTCCAAATCTTAGCTATTGTAAATTTGCTGCTATGAACATAGGAGTGCATATATCCTTTGTGTTTTGTGTTTCTGTTTCCTTGGGATATAGTCCTAGAAATGGGATTACTGGGTCAAATGGGAGTTCCATTTTCAGTTTTTTGAGGAAATTCCATACTGTTTTCCACAGTGGCTGCACCAGTTTGCATTCCCATCAGCAGTGCAGGAGGGTTCCTTTTTCTCCACATCCTTTCCAGCACTTGTCATTTGTTGATTTGTTGATGATAGCCATTCTGACAGGTGTGAGATGGTATCTCATTGTTGTTTTGATTTGCATCTCATGGATGATTAGTGACTTTGAGCATGTTTTCATATGTCTCTGGGCCTTCTGTATGTCCTCTTTCGAAAAGTGTCTATTTAGATCAGTGATGGGCAACTTTTTGAGCTTGGTGTGTCAAATTTCGCCAAAAAACTGAGCATAACTCGGGTAGTGTGTCACTTTGAGGAAAAAACATTATTTCGCAAATGTTTCATCCTCAGGAGCAGCAAATGTTTTATCCTCAGCATGCGGCCACCTTAGCGGCCGTGTGTCATCAGAAATGGCTATGTGTGTCAGTGCTGACACGCGTGTCATAGGTTCGCCATCACTGATTTAGATCCTTTGACCATTTTGTTGATTAGATTGCTTATCTTTCTTTTGTTAAGTTGTATGAGTTGTCTGTAAATTTTGGAGATTAAAACCTTATCAGAAATATCATTGGCAAATATGTTCTACCATGCAGTGGGCTTTCTTGTTTTGTTGGTTTCTTTTGCTGTGCAGAAGCTTTTTATTTTGATGCAGTCTCATTTGTTTATTTTCTCCTTAGTCTCCTTTGCCCTAGGGGCTGTGTATGATATTGTTATGACATATGTCTGCTATTTTGCTGCCTATGGCATCTTGTAGGATTTTTATGGTTTCCCATGTAAGGTACTTTAGTATACACACCACAAGGATAGTACTCCAGAGAAAAATGACATACACTGAAGCAGTATTGATGATAAGCAACCACAGAATTTCAGATTATCTGGCCAAAATTCACAATAATGGGACAGGATATGGAATAAAAGAAGTAATATTTGAGATAATGACATTTACAATAAATCTAGCTCAAAAAATCATTTTTAGAAAGCCAACATCAGCCTATAGAGGTCTCCATTGGATTCCCGTGTTTTAAGAAAGACTGTACTGTCCAGTTAACTCAGTGGTTAGAGCTTTGGCTCCAGGAGCGAATGGTCTCTGGTTCCATTATGGTCAAGGGCAAAGACCTCAGTTGCAGGTTTAATCCTAAGGCCATGTCCAGGCATACAAAGGAGGCAACCCATAGATGTGTCTCTCTCTTCTGGATGTTTCTCTCTCTCTCTCTCTCTCTCTCTCTCTCTCTCTCTCTCTCTCTCTCTCTCTCTCTTTCTCTCCACATCCTCCCATCATTCCACTCTCTCTAGAAGTAAATGGAAAAAGAATCATAGGATGAGGGGAAAAAAAAGAAAAAGAAAGACTACACGTTGACCGACTTGTGCTTCCTACTTAGTGTTTTTAGACATTAGAAACTTTGGTTTCTCTAGAGAAAGCAGTTTCTAGTTCACCATGAGCTCTACACTCTCCAGTTTCCAAAGCTATGTTGCAATCCCTCAGAATCACCTTCTCTCACGGGTAAGTTAATTTTTATCACTCGAAGACTAACCTAAGTTAAAAAATAAAGATTATTTTATTCAAAAAGCATTGGGGAGAAGTAGGAAGATGGTGATTGGCAGGAAGGTAGGGAGGGTGAGTGTGTGATCGAGTGAAGGAGTGATAGAGGTGTGTGTGGACGTGTTTGGCTGTGTGTGTGAGTGAAATAGGGACAGTTAGACCCTGCAGTTCTTCCAGGGGGCTTCCAATCCAGGCAGTCTTGGTTGGCAAACCCCGCGACCACTGCAAACACTCTGGGGAGGACACCAATGGCACAGAGACCCCGCCATCTTTAAGAACGGAACTGCTAGAGACTAGAATCCTAACCTTACCACCACCCAGTCTGGTCTTGGAAGCAAACCTGGTCACTACAGCCACTCTGGTAGAAGACCTGCCACCCCAGCTGCAGATGCGCGAACCCTGAGACCTTCACCTCCAAAAGTGCGCCTCTGAAAGCAGTAAGTACAACCTCCCCCTCCCCAGTGCTGGAACTCAGGATTCGCAGCATCCCCAGCCCATAGGCACCCAGGCACTCCACTACCCAGGCAGTGCTTGGGAACCACTGAGAGCCCCCGAGGGGGTGATTTTGCACAGTCAAGGGTGCACGGCCCTGCAGTAGAATCTCTGATCTGCCTCTTCCTAAATAACTGCCCACGGACACCCCTGCAGTGCAACTTCAGGGCCAGGGTCCCTCAGAGCATTGTGCCGGCGGGTGGGCGCGCCACCAGTTCGCGCCACCAGTTTGCACACACTCAAGGGCGGGCAAACTCACGGCCACAGCAAGGGAAGGCGCCCTGAGCCCATATATCCACAGGGTCCTCTTGGGAGCTGCTTTGAGCCTCTGCTGGGTGTGATTCTGTACAGCCAAGGACGCGCTGCCCCACAGCAGAAACTCTGAACTCCTTTCTCCTGAATAACTTCCCACATACACCCTAGCTGTTTAACTTCAGTGCCAGGGCCCCGCAGAGTTCATCAAAGCTCTGCGCCTGCAAACACACTTCCACAGAAGCCAATTTACAACAGGCAGGCACCCTGAGTCCATCTACACACAGGGTGCTAGTGGGAGCCACTGGGAGCTCTCCCAACAGACGGTTCCTGGGTGCCACTGTGAGTCCCCACTGGACACGCGTGATTTAAACTAAGGGTGCAAGACAGCTAAAACTAGGACACTCCACTCCATAGCTGCTGACTTTTAAACACCACAGTTGTGCCTCTCAAGATTGCAGGCCTACACCAAGAGAACCCAAGTAGCTCAAGTAGGGAGCAACACTAGATTACCAAGCCCAGGAGAACTGGGAGATTACACCAGTAGCACCATCCCCAAAAGAACCTGGGTAGCAAAGCAAGCGGATCTACAATTAAAACATTACAGGAAAACATGGGGAGAAAAAAAGGAAATTCCCAAATGGAGGAAAAAGAGGAATCACCAGAAAGGAAGTTAAATGAACTTGAGGCTAGCAGCTTAACAGAGAAAGAATTCAGAGTATTCGTTATAAGGATGTTTAAACAGATGGATGACAAATACACACAACTCAATGAGAACTATAAGGAGCTGAATGAAAATGTCACCAACATGAAAAGAAACCAAGAGGAGATGAAGAACAACATAGCTGCAATAAAGAACACAATGGAAGGCTTAAAGAGTAGAGTAGAAGAGGTTGAGGACCGCATCAGCGAATTAGAAGACAAGGTAGGAAAAAACACACAAACACAGCAGCAACTGGAAAGAACACTTAAAAAGCAAGAGGAGAGCCTAAGGGAGCTTTGGGACAACACAAAACGAAACAACCTTCAAATAATAGGGATAAAAGAAGAAGAGGAAGAGAAGCAAGGAATAGAAAACCTGTTATAAGAAATAATGACAGAAAACTTCCCTGATATTGGCAATAAAAAAACTATCCAAGTCCAAGAAGTACACAGAGTCCCAAACAAGTTGAACCCCAAAAGACGGACACCAAGACACATCATAATTAAATTGACAAACACCAAAGACAAAGCAAAAATCTTAAAGGCTGCCAGAGAGAAACAGAAAGTTACCTACAAGGGATCTCCTATCAGAATATCAACTGATTTCTCAACAGAAACACACCAGGCCAGAAGGGAATGGAATAAAATATACAAAGTGATGCAAAACAAGGGACTGAATCCAAAAATACTATACCCAGCAAGGCTATCATTCAAAATTGAAGGTGGAATCAGAAGCTTCACAGACAAAAAAGGGCTAAGAGAGTTTATCACTACCAAGTCAGCAATGCAAGAAATGCTAAAGGGGCTGCTGTAAAAAGAAGAAAGAGAAAGGCAGGAAGAAACACAAACACTAAGGAAAAATATGTCAACAAACAGGTACTTATCAATAATAACAGTAAACGTAAATGGATTAAATGCACCAATCAAAAGACACAGGGTAGCTGAATGGATAAGAAAACATGACCCATATATTTTCTGTCTACAAGAGACCCACCTTAGAGCAAAAGATTCACACAGACTGAGAGTGAAGGGATGGAAAAACATTTTTCAGGCAAATGGAAATGAGATAAAAGCTGGGGTTGTGATACTTATATCAGATAAAACAGACCTCAAAGTAAAGGCTTTAATAAGAGATAAGGAAGGCCACTACATAATACTAAAGGGAGCAATCCAGCAAGAAGATATAACTCTGGTAAACGTATATGCACCCAACCCAGGAGCACCCAAATACATAAAAAATCTGCTGGAAGATATCAAGGGAGAGATCGACATCAATACAATCATAGTAGGGGACTTCAATACACCACTGACACCAATGCATAAATCCTCTGGACAAAAAATCAGCAAAGAAACAGCAATTCTAAATGACACGCTAGATCAGATGGACCTAATTGACATCTTCAGAGTATTTCACCCCAAAACCATGGAATATACTTTCTTCTCAAGTGCACATGGGACATTCTCAAAAATAGACCACATATTGGGTAACAAGCAAAGTCTCCCCAAATTCAAAAAGATTGAAATCATATCAAGCATTTTCTCAGACCACAATGGCATAATATTAGAAATAAACTACAATAAAAACATTCCAAAAAATTCAAACACTTGGAAACTGAATAGCATGCTACTAAACAATGATTGGGTTATCAATGAGATCAAAGAAGAAATTAAAAACATCCTGGAGACTAATGACAAATAAAAACACAACATTGCAAATCCTATGGGACACAATGAAAGCAGTCCTGAGAGGGAAATGTATAGCTCTACAGGCCTACCTCAAAAAACAAGAAAAAATGGTAATAGATCATCTAACTCAACAACTCAAAGAATTAGAAAGGGAGCAACAAGAAAAGCCCACAGTGAGCAGAAGAAAGGAAATAATAAAGATTAGAGCAGAAATGAATGACATAGAGACCAAAAAAACTATACACAAGATCAACAAAACCAAGAGCTGGTTCTTTGAAAGGATAAACAAGATTGATGAACCTCTAGCCAGGCTCACCAAGAAGCAAAGAGAGAGGACCCAAATAAACAAAATCAGAAATGAAAGAGGTAAAATAACAACAGACCCCACAGAAATACAAAGGATTGTCAAAAAATACTATGAACAACTCTACTCCAACAAACTAGACAACCCGGAGGAAATGGACACATTCCTAGAAAAACACAACTTTCCAAAACTTACTCAGGAAGAGACTAAAAATCTCAATAGGCTGATAACTATGGAAGAAATTGAAGCAGTCATCAAAAAGCTCCAGCAAACAAAAGCCCGGGGCCAGACGGCTTAACAGGGGAGTTTTATAAAACATTCAAGGAAGAGCTAAAACCTATCCTCCTCAGACTATTCCAGAAAATTCAAGAAGAAGGAACACTTCCAAGCTCCTTCTACGAAGCCAGCATCACCCTAATACCAAAACCAGATAAAGATAACACAATGAAAGAGAATTACAGGCCAATATCCCTCATGAACATAGATGCCAAAATCCTCAACAAAATTCTAGCAAATCGAATCCAGCAATACATCAGAAAGATCATACACCACGACCAAGTAGGATTTATCCCTGGGATGCAAGGATGGTACAATATTCGCAAATCAATAAACGTGATACATCACATAAACAAATTGAGAGATAAAAACCATATAGTCGTATCAATTGATGCAGAAAAAGCATTTGACAAAATCCAACACCCTTTCTTGATAAAAACTCTCAGCAAGCTGGGAATAGAAGGATCATTCCTCAACATAATAAAAGCCATATATGACAAACCCACAGCCAACATCATACTCAATGGGCAAAAACTAAAACCATTTCCCCTAAGAACAGGAACAAGACAGGGATGCCCACTCTCACCACTCCTGTTCAACATAGTGTTGGAAATACTAGCCATTGCAATCAGACAAGAAGAAGAAATAAAAGGCATCCAAATTGGAAAAGAAGAAGTAAAACTGTCCTTATTTGCAGATGACATGATACTGTACATAGAAAACCCTAAAGACTCCATCAAAAAATTACTAGACTTAATAAATGAATTCGGCAGAGTAGCAGGATACAAAATAAATGCTAAGAAATCTATGGCATTTCTATACACCAATAATGAACTTACAGAAAGAGAGACTAAAAAAGCAATCCCATTTACCATTACACCAAAAAAATTAAGATACCTAGAAATAAACTTAACTAAGGAGGTAAAAGACCTATACGTGGAAAACTACACAACACTGAAAAAAGAGATAGAGGAAGACATAAACAGATGGAAGAACATACCATGTTCATGGATTGGTAGAATCAACATCATCAAAATGTCCATACTACTCAAAGCAATCTATAATTTCAATGCACTTCCCATTAAAATACCAACGGCATACTTCACAGACCTAGAACGAACTTTCCAAAAATTCATTTGGAATAAAAAAAGACCCCGAATAGCCACAACAATCCTGAGAAAGAAGAACAAAGTAGGTGGGATCTCCATACCAGATTTCAAGCTGTATTACAAAGCCACTGTTCTCAAAACTGCCTGGTATTGGCACAAGAACAGACATATAGATCAATGGAATAGAATAGAGAACCCAGAAATCGATCCAAATCACTATGCTCAATTAATATTTGACAAAGGAGGCATGAACATACAATGGAGTCAAGACAGTCTCTTCAACAAATGGTGTTGGGAAAATTGGACAGATACATGCAAAAAAATGAAAGTAGACCACCAACTTACACCATACACAAAAATAAACTCAAAATGGATACAGGGCTTAAACATAAGACAGGAAACCATAAAAATACTAGAGGAATCTACAGGCAGAAAAATCTCTGACATATGCCAAAAGAACGTCTTCGCTGATACTGCTCCTAGGGCAATGGAAGCTAAAGAGAAAATAAACAAATGGGACTACATCAAAATAAAAAGCTTTTGCACAGCAAAGGAAACCATCAATAAAACAACAAGAAAGCCCACTACATGGGAGAACATATTTGCCAATGATGTCAACGATAAGGGTTTAATCTCCAACATTTACAGGGAACTCATGCAGCTTAACAAAAAGAAGATAAACAACCCAATCAAAAAATGGGCAACTGATCTAAATAGACACTTTTCGAAAGAAGACAGAAGGAAGGCCAAGAGACACATGAAAACCTGCTCTAAATCACTAATCATTAGAGAGATGCAAATCAAAACAACAATGCGGTACCATCTCACACCTGTCAGAATGGCCATTATCAACAAGTCAACAAATGACAAGTGCTGGCGAGGATGTGGAGAAAAAGGAACCTTCGTGCACTGCTGGTGGGAATGCAGACTGGTGCAGCCATTGTGAAGAACAGTATGGAGTTTCCTTAAAAAACTAAAAATAGAACTCCCATTTGACCCAGTAATCCCACTTCTAGGAATATATCCCAAGAAACTGGAAACATCAATCAGAAAGGATATATGCACCCCTATGTTCATAGCAGCACAATTCACCATAGCTAAGATTTGGAAACAGCCTAAGTGCCATCAGCAGATGAGTGGATTAAAAAACTGTACATCTACACAATGGAATACTACGCTGCAGTAAAAAAGGAGCTCTTACCATTTGCAACAATATGGATGGAGATGGAGAACATTATGCTTAGTGAAATAAGCCAGGCAGAGAAAGATAAATATCACATGATCTCACACATTTGTGGAATATAATGAACAACATAAACTGATGGGGGGGGGGGGGGGGGGGAATAGATCCAGAAACAGAGAAACATCAATCAGAACATCAAACCTCAGGGAAGAAATTGTGAGGTAACCAGAAACCCAAGAATGCCTGAGAACGCCTTTCTAGCCACGCTAACAGTTATCAGATGTACGGTAATTTTACCTGGGACAAGAGGGTAAGTATTTTGGTCTTATGCTCCTGACCCTTCATGGGTAAGAGCCCTTACGTGGGCTGATCCCTTGACTAATGTAGTTACCAATAATACCAAACACCTTGGTCATCCAGGAGGTCCATGGGTGGGGCAAGAAAGTATAAATACACAGGGGTCTCCACCCAGCTTCCCTTTTGTATGACACGAAATCAAAACAATGCCCCTTTGTGTGTACAATTAAAGAGAGGTTTCTGGCTTGTATGGACACCAAAGAAAGGGTGTCACTACTATCACTACGTGCCCCTGGTAGAGGTGCAGAAAATGTAACTAAGACCTTGTCTATATAAAAAGAAATGGACAGCCAGTTTGAAAGGGAATTGCCATGGACTAGAACAAAGAATATCCTTACATGATATTATTCTACACTATCATTAAAATTTTTCCCAGATTTGGATCACCCCCAGTACTTATAATAGTTCCTCACACCCTTGGGGATAAAAAAATAAATCATCTGTTTGGTGCTTGGAGACAAACTTAACACGTCTCTTGATACTTTAGAATTACAACAGCATAATATACAATTATCCCAAGCAAACGTACAAACTAATTCTTTGAATGTCTGGCAGCAATTTAAAAAGGACATGTAAGGATTTAATCCTTCTCATTGTGTAGAGGGCCTCCTGGGAAGGCACCTGAGCATTCTATATTGGTCCCTCTTACCCTTTAGGCCAAGAGAGACCCTCTTCTCACAATTCAATTGCTCACAGCTGTTGCATGAGCTCTCTGATCATGTCGAGGTTGAAGTCTCGTGATGACGGGTGCCATGGATCTGTCTCTCACCCAGTGGGGCGAACTGAGCCTTCCCTGGAGAAGAAACCCAGGTTCCACAAGACATGTGATCAGTGCTGGGGCCCCGCCAGCAGGCGAGGGGATCCCAAGGCAGGTGCTGGGCATGGAGGCCACGGGGGCATAGGCTACCAAGGAGACAAAACTGAACCTCACGTCACCCTGCTTGGCCCCGGAGGATGGCTGGTTAGCCAGAGACGGGTAAGATTCCTCAAGGAAGGAACAACCTAAGACAGGCACAGTCACAGAGGGGCCATCAGGAGAGAATTTGGGGATCAACAGAGGTGGGGCACAGACCCTCACCCCCCCAACATTGCAGGGGCCTGAACCGTAGCCCCTTCTGAGGGAGGTCTCCTGCCCCCATGGCTGCTTCGTGCTTCCCATGCCCAGCTCAGATCAGGACCCAGGTGACCGACAGAGACTTGGCCGACAGCAGCTTCCCTCTCACTCCAACAAAAATTGTTTGAGGAAAAGATGGCGACCGGCAAGAAGGTAGGGAGAGAGAGAGTGTGAGTGAGGAACCCATAGAGGAGAGCATAGA
>JAJQQW010000184.1:0-12173 GCA_025583905.1 Ia io
ATAATAGGGGCACTGCAAACAAAACCCCTAGTAATTTTAGATTTAAATAATAATGAATATTTAACGGGAAATTTTGAGGAAAAAAAAGGAAGTGACATTTAAAAAAAAGTTTAAGGACTATTGTCTAGGAAAAAAGGTGCTATTTTCCTGCTTTAAATCCTTGGAAAAAAGAGGGAAATGCCAAAATTTTAAAACCCGTCTTTTTAAAAAACCCAAAAAGGGGAAATTTACTTTCCCAAAATAGGGATTAAAAATGTAGCCAGTTGAGGGGGGGGACAAAGTGTATATGGGTTTCTCAAAATTTTAGAGAAAGGGGGTGTACAAAGTTTTTTGTATATGTTTTGGGGGGTTTTCCCCTCCCCTAGACCAAAAGGGGGAAATTTTTAGGGCCCTGCAAAAAAAAACAAGGGAGCAAATTTTTAGAAAGGGGAAAAATAATAAATGAAATATAAAAAGGGAAATTTTGGGGGGAGGAAAAAAGTGGGAACAAGGGCATTTTAAAAAGTTAAAGGGGGCTATAGTCTAGAAAAGGAAAGGGGGGTTAACCCCGGGAGGGAAAATTCTTGGGGGAAAAAGGGGCCAAAATGGGACAAATTTAAACCCCGGGGCTTTGGAAAAACAATAGAAATTTTACTGCCAAAAAAAAAGGGAAATTTAAAATGTACAAACAGTTTTGGGGGAGGGGGACAAAATGTAAAAAGCCTTTTCAAGTTTTAGGGGAAAGAGTGTTTTCAAAGTTGTTTTTTACATGGTTTGGGGGGGGACCCAAAAAAATTTCCCGGAAGGGGAGGCCCAAAATTTTAGGGGGGCCAAATTTCCCAAAGGAAACCAAATTTGTAATTCAGGGGGGGAAAATAATAGTGGAAAGGAACGAAAATTTTGATAAGGGGGCAAAGGTTGGGGGAAAAAGGGCATTAAAAAGTAGGCTTTTTAGATATAAAGGATGTTGTTCCCCTGCAGAAAAAACTTGGAATTAGGGCAAGTGCACTTAAAACCAGTCTTTTTGAAAAAACCACTAAAAAATTCCCGGAAAAAATAGCATTTTTAAAATGGAAAAAGTTGGGGGAGGGGAAAGTTTATATGCTTTTTCTTAAATTCCCCAAGGAAATTTTGGGTTTTTTAAAAAATTGTTTGTAAATTTTGGTTAAAAATTCCCCCATAAATAGGCCCGGGCAGGGCCCGTTATAAGGGGCACTTTCAAGAAAAAGGGGGTTTTGTAAAATTTAGGGGCCAAAAACAAATTTAAAATAAAATGGGAATTTTTGAGGAAAAAGTGGGGGGAAAATCATTCCAAAAAAAGTAAAGGGCTATAGGGCTAGGAATGGAATTTTTGTTCCCTGAGAAATTTCCCCTTTATAATAGGGCAAAAAATTTCCCCAAAAAAAAGGGCCCGGTTTTTTTGGAAAAACCAAATAAGGGAAATTCCCCTGAAAAATAGCATTTAAAAATTTTTAAAAAAAGTTGGGGAAAAAAAAAAAAGTGGGATTTAGGGTTTTTGGGTTTACAAAAAAAAGGGGTTTAAAAATTTTTTGAACCTTTGGGGATTGTTTCCCAAAAAAATTACAGCAGAGGTCAATTATTTGGACTTTTCAAAGGAACCCAATTTGTTTAAATTCCCGAGGGGAAAAAACAATGAATATAAAAATTTAATTTTTTGGGAAGGAAAAAAGGGGGAAAAAAACAATTTTAAAAATGTTTTGGCTTTTTGTTTAGAAAAAATATTGTAAAAACCCCCGCAGGAAAATCCAAATTTAAAAAAAGAAAACAAGTGCACATGAAAAACCCGTTTTTTTCCCCCAAAAACCCTAGGGGAAATTTACTTGGAAAAAATAGCATTCAACTCTACAATTGTTGAGAGGGGAAAAATGTATTTTAAACTTCTCAAATTAGAGAAAAGGGGGTTTTTTTGTTTTTTGTAATCTTGGGTTTTTTAAGTTCCACAAGTAGGGGCAGAGGGGGCCCAATTTTTTGGGCACTGGGAAGGAACCCCTAGTTTTTTTCAAAAGGGAAATAATTTGGTTTAATTTTGAAAAAAAATTGTGGAAAGGGGAAAAAGGGAAAAAAAAAACCCAAAAAAAAAGGGGGTTTTTTTTTTTTTTGTCTAGAAAGGGGTTGTTGTTTTTTTACTGCAGAAAAACTTTTGAAAATTTGGGGGCAAGTTTCAAATTAAACCGTAAATTTGGAAAAAAGTAAATAGAAATTACTGAAAAGGGAGCATTAAGCTGGGAAAAAAAAATTTGGGGGGACAAAATTTTTAAAAGCTTTTTTTTAGTTTTACCGAGGAGTTTATAATAGTGCTTTGTAATATGGGTTAAGTCCATAGTAGAGGAAAAGGACAGTTTTAGGACACTGCCAGAAACAGTAGTAATCAGAGCCATTAACAATGAATTACAATGAATTGTGAGAGAACAAGTGGAATGACATCAAAATGTAAGTTCTCATAGTCTAGAATGGATGTTGTACCCTGTCCCAGGAATTCTTGATATAGGCAAGTTGCACATTAAAATCCAGTCTTTGAAACCACTAGAATTCACTGCAAGTAGCATTGAACTGTACAACTGGTGAGAGAAAAGTGTAAATTGCTTCTCAAGTTCAGAGAATAGTGTACAAAGTTGTTTGTACATGTGGGGAGTCCCATGAATTATAGCAGAAGGCCAATAATAGGGGACACTGCAAACAAAACCGCTTGTAATTCAGATCAAATATAATGATTATAACAGAATTTGTGAGAGGAAAAGAGGAACAAGTGGACATCAAAACGTAGACTTATAGTCTAGAAAAAAAAAAAAAATATAAGGATGCTATACACTGCATAAATCCTTGAAATAGAGGAATGTGCACAAATAAACAGTCTTTGAAGCAATAGAATTCATGCAAAAGTAGGCATGCGCTGTACAACAGCTTGAGCGAAAAGTGTATATCGCTTTCAGGTCAGTGAAGAGTGCACAAACGTGGTTGTAAATGTGCGGAGTTCCCAAAAGTACAGGAGAAGGCCAATTATACGAACACTTGCAGGGAAACACTAGTAATTCAGTCAAATAACAATGAATTATAACATTATTGTGAGTGAACAAGTGGAAAAGCCATCAAAATGTATGTCTGTGTTAGTCATAGAAGTTCTTTGTTACACTGCAGAAAGAAACCCTTTAAATAGAGCAAAGTGCACATTAAACCAGACTTTGAAACAACTAGAATTCACTGAAAAGGAACATTAAACTGTAAAACATTTGAGAGAAAAGTTTATTATGCTCTCAAGTACACAGAGGAGTGTTAAAGTTGGTTTTACATGGGTGAAGTCCCATATGTAGAGCAGAAACCAATTATAGCCCACTGCAAGAAACCAGTAGTAATTCAGAGCAAATAACAATGAATAGGACTCAATTGTGAGAGAACAACTGGCAAAGACTTCAAAATGTAAGTTATAGTTCAAAAGATGTCTGTTCCATGCAGAAATCCTTGAAATAGAGTACGTGGAACATTTAATACCAGTGTTTGAAAGCAAATAGAATTCACTGGCAATAGTAGCATTTCAACTGTACAACAGTTGAGAGGACAAGTGTTTTGTAGCTTCTGAAGTTTTAGAGAAGAGTGGACAAAAGTTGTTTGTACATGTGGGGGGGAAGTCCCAAAAGTACAGTAGAATGGCCAATTATAGGACCCTGCAAGGAAACCACTAGTAAATTCAGAGCAAATAATAGTGAATAGAACAGAATTGTGATGGGAAGAAGTGGAAAGACATCAAAAATGCAAGTCTATAGTCCAGAAAGGATGTTATATACTGCCGAAATCCTTGAATATAGCAAGTGCACATTAAACCAGTGTTTTGAAACCAAAGAATTCCTGCAAAGTGTATTCCACCGTTTCAACGTTGGGATGATAAGTGTATTTAGCTGCACGAGTTCAGGGAGGAGTGTTACATAAAGTTGATTGTATATGTGGGGGAAGTTGCATGAATTAGAGGCAGACGGCCAAATATTAGGACACTGCAAGAAACCCACTAGTATTCAGAGCCAAATAATAGTGAATTAGGAAACATGAATTGTGAGAGACTGGAAAAGACAATTAAAAATATAGTCTGTGTATAGAATGATCTTTGCACACTGCAGAAAACCCTTTTAAATAGAGCAAAGTGCACATTAAACCGACTTTGAAACATACTTAGAATTCACTGAAAGTAGCATTAAAATGTAGAAACATTTGTGGAGACAAGTTTAGATAGCTTCTCAGTTCACAGAGGATTGTATTAAAGTTGTTTTGTTAAATGTGGTGAAGTCCCAACATTGTAGAGCAGAAAGCCAATTATGAGGACCACTGCAGAAACCAGTAGTAATTCAGAGCAAATAACAATGATATGATCTGAATGTGAGAGAACACTGGCAAAGGACGATCAAAATGTAGTCTAGTGTCTAAGAAAGGATGTTGTTCCCTGCAGAAATCCTTTGTGAAATGAGCAAGTGCACATTAAACCAGTCTTTGAAAGAAATAGTATTCACTGCCAAAGTAGCATTGAAACTGTACAACAGTGGAGACATAGTGTATATCGATTGTTCAAGTTCAGAGAAGAGTTGTACAAAGTTGTTTGTACATGTGGGGAAGACCCAAAAGTACAGGAGCTGGCCAATTATAGGGTACACTGCAAGGACCATAGTAATTCAGAGCAAATAATAGGTGAATAGAAACTGAATTGTGATTGGACAAGTGGAAAAGACATCAAATTGTAAGATCTTAGTTAGAAAAGGTTATGGTGAACACTGCTGAAAATCTTGAACTAGAGCAAGTGCACATGACTCCAGTCTTTGAAGTACTAGAATTCACTGAAAAGTGCATGAAGCTGGAAAAAAAGTTGAGAGAGGACAAGTTTATATGGCTTCTCAGGTTCAAGAGTAGTTTTTAAAGTGGCTTTGTAAATGTGGTCTAAGTCCCATACGTAGAGGAAAAGGACCGTTTTAGGACACTGCAGAAACCAGTAGTTAGTAATTCAGAGCCATTAACAATGAATATAAATGAATTGTGAGAGGAACAAGTGAAAAAGACATCCAAAATGAAGTCTATGTCTAGGAAGGATGTTGACCCTGCAGAAATTCTTGAAATAGGAGCAAAGTGCACTTTAATCCAGTCTTTGAAACCACTTTGAATTCACAGCAAAGTAGCATTGACCTGTAACAGTGAGAGACAAGTGCATAATAGCTTCTAAGTTTCAGAGAAGGATGTGTACAAAGTTGTTTGTACATTGGGAAGTCCCATAATTAAGCAGAAGGCCAATAAAGGACACTGGCAAACAAACCGTAGTATTCCAGCAGAAATATAATGAATATAACAGACTTGTGAGAGAAAAGAGGAAGTGACATCACAACGTAAGACTATCGTCTAGAAAGGAATTTGTGTATACACTGCATCAATCCTTGAAATAGAGGAAGGGACATTAAACCAGTCTTTGGAAACCATAGAATTCATGCAAAGTAGCTTGAGCTGTAAACAAGTTGAGAGAAAAAGTGTATATAGTTCTCAAGGTCAGAGAAGAGTGCACAAAGTGGTTTGGACATGTGAAGAATTTCCAAAAAGTAAGGAGAAGGCCCAATTATACGACACTGCAGGGAAAAAACCACTAGTAATAAGATCATTTAATAGTGAATAGATTCAGAATTGTGATAGGACAGTGGGAACAGACATCAAAATGTAAGTCTATAGTTAGAAAAGGATGTTGTACACTGCAGAAATCTTGAACTAGAGCAAGTGCACATTAAAAGTATTGAAAGTACTAGTATTTCACTGAAAAGTAGCATTAAGCTGAAAAAAAAGTTGAGAGACAAGTTTATATAGCTTTCTTAGTTCACAGAGTAGTTATAATGTTGTATGTAATGTGGTTTCAGTCTCATAATCGAACAGACAGCCAGTTATAGGGACACTGGCAAGAAACGAGTAGTTTCAGGAGTCAAATAAACATGAATAAACTGAATTGTGAGTGAACAGTGGAAAAGACAGCAACTATGTACGTCTGTAGTATAAAAGATCTTTTGTACACTGCAGAAAACCCTTTAAATGAGCAAATGAGCAATTAAACCAGACTTTTGAAACAACTCGATTTCACTGGAAAAGGAGATTATTATAACTGTTAAAAATTTGAGAGTTAAGTTTATATCGCTTCTAAGTTCAAGAGGAGTGGTTATAAAGTTGTATTTTAATGTGGTGAAGTCCATATGTAGAGCAAACGCCAATTCTAGCCCACTGCAAGATAATGAGTAGTAATACAGAGCAAAATAACAATGAATATGACTGATTGTTGAGAGAAAACTGCAAAGACTTCAAAATGTAAGTATTTTAGTCTAGATAGGGATGTTGTTCCATGCAGAAATCCTGTGAAAATAGAGCCACGTGGACTGTAAACCAGTCTTTGAAAAGCAATAGGAATTCACTGCAAAAAGTAGCATTCAACTGTAACACAGTGGAGAGGCCAAGTGTATATAGCTTTCTTTCAAGTTAGAAGACCGGTGGACAAAGGTTGTTGTACAGTGGGGAAGTCCCACAAGTAGAGCAAAAGGCCAATTATAGGCACTGCCAAGGAACCACTAGTAATCAGAGTTAAAATCATGGTGAATAGAAAGAATTGTGCCTAGAACAAGTGGAAAAGACATCAAAATGTAAGTTATATCTAGGAGAAGGTCTAGCACACTGCTAGAAATCTTGACATGGAGCAAGTGCACATGAAAGCCAGTCTTTGAAAGCACTGGAATTCATGAAAGTAGCATTACACTGGAATAAAAAGTTGAGAGTTTATCTATAGCTTTCTAGTTCACAGAGGAGTTTGTCAAGTTGTTTGTAAATGTGGTTAAGTCCCCTAAATAGAGCATACGGCCAGTTTAGGACCACTGCCAGGAAACAGTAGTAATTTCCGTGCAAATAACAATGACTATAACTGAATTGTGAGAAAGAGTGGAAAGACATCAAACTGTGAGTCTCTAGGTCTGAACGGGATGTTGGTACCCCGACAGTAAATTTTGAAATAGAGCAAGGTGACATTTAACCCGTCTGTTTAAAACTATAGAATTCACTAAAAGTTGCATTTAACTGTAAAACAGTGAGAGAAAAGTGTATATAGCTTCTCAAGTTCAGCGAAAGTGTACAAAGGTGTTTCTATGTGGGAAGACCCAAAAGTACAGGAGAGGCAATTATAGGACACTGCAAGGACACGCTAGTATTCAGAGCAAATAATAGAGAATAGAACAGGAATTGTGATAGGACAGTGGAAAAAGACATTCCAAAATGTAAAGTCATATGACTAGGAAAGGAAGTTGTACACTGCAGCAATTCTTGAACCTAGCGCAGTGCACAGTTAAACCAGTCTTTGAAAGTACTAGAATTCATAGAAAAGTAGGCATTAACGCTGGAAAAAAACGTTGAGACACAAGTTTATATCGTTCTCTAGTTCACCTGAGAAGTTTATAAAGTGCTTTTGTAAATGGGTTACGTCCCATAAGTAGAGGAAAAGCCAGTTTTAGGACACTGCAAGAAAACAGTAGTAATTCAGAGACATTACAATGAATATAGAGAGGGACCAGGTTGGCGGCATGGGGGCAGGCGCCTGATGTTGCTTACCACAACAATATTTGAAGTACAAACTAGACAACAGACAGGACACCATCCAGTACTACCAGAGGGCTGGCTGAGCAGATGCTCTACAAACAAGAGTAAAAAGACGCGGGGGACGAGGGATGACGCTGATGCAGGTGGAGCCAAAGATCTCACTTTAAAATCTAGGCTACTGGGAAGATGGCGGCGGAGTTGAACGGGCTGGATCTGGTTGCCTCGCATGGCAGAGTTTCGGAAGAAAATACAACTAAAATTTAATGGACTGGTGAGCGCGGTGACTCCTGCTGTGTCTCCCCAGGGCCGGGCGGCTGCTCCTCTCAGTCAGCACCTCTAGCAGGGGCATGAGTGTGGGCGGCCGCCGGCAGCTGCTAATGTTTAGGGTTAGTATAAGAGTTCGGACTAGGAGGAGTTCAGGCTCAGGTTAGGGCTAGGTTTAGGTTAGGATTAGAGGCCTAGGGCCAGGGTTACGGTCAGGGTCTTGTAATACTTGGGTATTCACATATGAATGGCTTCAATCACTGGCCAATCGGAGTGTAGCCCAGAGCATCCTTACATTCCAGACTAGTGGAATATTAGTTAATGTGCTTCACACACTAGACATACATATTCCAATAGATGAATTATCTGAACGTCATACAAATTTGTCACTGCGATATCTTGATTCAAACAGCTGAGAATCCGAATGTGACACTGTTACATTTATTTTTCCGTCAATAGGAGTTGGCGTTTCCGGGAAAATAGTTGGTGAAACACTGAAAAAATTCCTTTTCTAGGCTGTAGAACAGTATGAAAGTATAGAGCCCATATGAAATCAAAATGTCAGTTAGGGTATTGTTCCAAGTAGTGTTTTAATGTGCATTTACAATGCCGGTATGAACACCGTGTAAAAATAAAAACTCCCAGACTCAATACAACAGACCACGGGATGTCATTAAGTGAGAGCTTGTACTCGTGGAATTACTGTACCTCTGATCATCTCTACTAATTTGAAATACGAGAAATTGTATGCCAAACGCTGGAAATGGAGTTAGAAACGGTCAATGGTCATAGTACGTTAAATACTGGTATAATTTTAAGAAGACCACTGGTTTAAACCAAAATTGAATTCACAATGATAGAGGCGTGAGGCTCAGTAAGCGAACATACATCCAAACTCGAAAGGCACAATGATAACCAGTTAAGTTATCAAAATGTTTCCTCAAACACTAATACATCAAATAACCCGTAATATCTGTAGACTCATGTGTGTTCATGACGAAGATATCCTGTTTCAAAAGAGAGAACTGAGGTGGATAATGGACATTCATAGCTCAGGAGACAAGATGGCTGGTGTTTTAGATGAGATATATAAGATTATGCCATGAATCCGGAAGTTGAAGCATGTCTACAAGGGGGAGGGGCCACGTGGGCAGGTCCAAGTGACCCCAGGTGATAATGAATTGCCCAGGGACCTGCTGGAACTGAAACGTCATCGAGTTAGTTGATGGAGTTCGGGTTGAGAGAATTTGTTTGGGGCTAGGGTTAGGGTTAGGATGAAGGGTTCTGAGCTAGGTAGGGTTCAGGGGCACAGGTTATGGGCTAGAGTTTTAGTGTAAAGGATTAGAGTGTTTAGTGGACAAGGGTTAGGGGTCAGGGGTGGTGTGTAATATTGGGTATTCACAATATGAATGAGCTTCAATCACTCTGGACAAATTGGAGTGTAAGCACTGAGAATTTACATCTGCTAGACTTGGGAAATATAGTAGAATTGTGCTTCACACACTAGGAATGCATAATCTAATAGGACTTGAAATCTTATCTGAACAGCACAATATTTTGTCATTGAGAAAACTTTGTTCAATACAGCATGAGACCCAAGTGTGTGACACTGTTAACATTAATTTTTCCCGTCAAAAGGAGTTGGCGTTTTCGGGGAAAATGAGTTGGTGTGAAAACACCGAAAAATTACATTTTCCTAGAGCTGTGTAGAACAGTAATGAAAGTATTGAGGACAATATGAAATCAAAAATGTCAGTTTGGGCTAGTGTTCCAAGTAGTGTTTTTAATGTGCATTTTTACAAAGCCGGTATGACACCCGTGTGTTAAAATAAAAAACTCTCAGAGCTCAAAACAACAGACCAGCAGGATGTGTCAGAGTGCTCTCTTGAACTCTTGGAATACGTTTTACCACCGGAACATCTCTACTGAATTGTTGAAAATACTGAGAATTTGTATCCAAAGCGCTGTGAAAGGTAGGATAGGACTTTCAAGTGGTAATAATGTTTTAAAAGAGCTGGTATATTTGTAAAAAACGCTGTTTTAAACTAACAAACCAAATTGGAATTTCACAATGAATGAGCTTGAGGCTCTGGAAGAACGAGACCTCCCAACTCGGGTAATTCACAATGAATAACCTGGGTTTAATATCTAAAAGTGCCTCAAACACTAGGGATACATCAAAAAAAGGCCCTAATATATCTGTAGCGCTATTGTTTTCATGACATAGGAAATTGTGTTCAAAGAAGAATAGTAGACGCGAGTTTTGCTACTGGTTACTTTTATAACTCAAGGACCAACGAGTTGTCGTTTTTGATAGAGAGGCTGGTTAGGCCATTATAACCGGAAGTTGATGACGTCCACTAAACGGATAGGGTCCACGTAGGGAGGCCCTAGTGATTCCCAGGTGATAATGATTGGTAAGCCCAGGGAGTATGACGTTAGGGAGTGATGACGTTCATTCGTAGATATTTTGGGTGTCAGGGTTAGAGAAAGAGTTGAGGCTTGGGGCTTCAATGTGTTTAGTGGTATAGTATATAGAGTACGGACTAGTGTATAGGAAGCAGGCTCCGTTAGTAGGGCTAGGTTTAGGGTTAGGATTAGAGGACTAGGGATAGGTGTTAGGGTCAGGGTGTAAGTAATAACATATTGAGGAATTTCCCCCCCCCCCCACAATGAATGAGCTTCAATCACTGGACCAAATTGGAGTGTAGGCACGTGGAGAATGTTACATCTCCAGACTAGGAAATATTAGTAGTAATGTGCTTCCCAAACACTAAGGACTTTACACTATCCCAATGAGACTGAAAATATCTGTACGCCACAATATTTGGTCCCCTGCGAAACTCTGTTTCCAAAAACAGCTGAGAACCGAGTGTGGACAGCTGTTATCATTTATTTTTTCCCCGTCCAGAAGGAGTTGGTTTTTTCTGGGAAAATGAGTTGATGTTTTCTGTGAAACAGTGAAAAATTCATTTTCCCCTAGAGCTGTAGAAACATGTATGAAACGTATTGAGAGAACAATGTGAAATCAAAATGTCAGTTTAAGGGTAGTGGTATCCAAGTAGTGTTTTATAATGTGCATTTTACAATGCCGGTATGACACCCGTGATTAAGGATAAAAACTCTCGGGAGCTCAAAACAACAGACCAGCGGGATTGTCATGAGTGGTCATGACCTCTTGGAATACGTTCTAAACCACTGGAAACATCTCTGCGCTGAATTTGTGAATACTGAGAATTTGTATCCGAACGCTGTGAAAGGGAGAAAGACTTTCAAGTTGGTAATAACGTTTAAATGAGCGTGGAATATTGTGTAAAAACGCTGTTAACCAAATTGGAATTCACAATGAATGAGCTTGAGGCTCTGGAAGATCGAGACTCCAACTCGGTAAATTTACATTCACAATGATACCTAGGTTAATATTCTAAGAAAGTGCCTCAAACACTAGGGATACAGCAAAAAAGGCCTTAATATCTGTAACGCATTGTTACATGACGGAAATGGAGTGGTTCAAAGAAGATAGAACCGAGTTTGCTACTGTTACATTCATACTTCAGGGACAATGAGTTGGCGTTTTGAAGATAGTAGGTATGGCCATTAAGCTTGAAGTGATGACGTCACCAGGGGGAGGGCCACGTGGGCAGGCCCAAGTGACCCCAGTGAAAATGAGTTGGCCTGGGACCCTGCTGGAAATGATGACGTCATCGAGGTTAGTTTGGTGTTAGGGGTAGAGAATTTGGTTGGGGCTTGGGTTAGTGTTAGATAAGGGTCGGGCTAGGTCGGGTTCAGGCACAAGTTAGGGGTAGTAGGGTTAGGATAGAGGGTTAGGACAGGGTTAGGTCATGGGTGTAGTAATATTGGTATACACAATGAATGAGCTTCAATCAACTGACAAATTGGATAATGTGCAGCACTGAGAATTTACATCTCCCAACTAGGGAAATATTTAGAAATGTGCTGTCACGACACTAGGAATACATAAGCTATCAAATAAGAACCCCCTTGAATATCGAACAGCACAATTTTGTCACTGCGAAAACTCTGTTCAAACAGCTGAGAACCCAGTGACACTGTTAACATTTATTTTTCCCGTCCAAAGGAGTTGGCGTTTTCGCGCGAAAATTGAATGTGGTGAAAACACAGAAAAATCCATTTTCCTATAGCTGTAGAACAGGATGAAATATGGAAACATATGAAATCAATAATGTTCAGTTAGGCTATTGTTCCAAGTAGTGGTTTAAAATGTGAATTAATAAGCCGGTATGACACCCCGTGGTAAAATTAAAACACTCAGAGCTCAAAACAACAGACCAGCAGGGTGTGTCAGA
>JAJQQW010000666.1:0-12131 GCA_025583905.1 Ia io
GCATGAAAAATTTAATTTTGGGGGTGGCAACTTGGGTGGGGGGGGGTCCTGGCGGTCCACCCCCTCCACGCCCAGCAAGTGTCCTCTTGCAGTCTGGGGAGCCCTTGGGGGAAATGTCCCTAACTGGATGGTGGGGAAGGCAGGCCCCTACGCCGGCAGTAGACGATGCCTCTTGCAAATACTGGGAACACACTTTGCCTCCATTACCGCCCCCATGTCCCCTGGCCTACGACGCTTCCTCAACCCCACTTGGCTCGCTGCTCCCCTGATTCCCCGCCTGGGGCCCCACCGTAAAAGTAAACAGTGGGGTCCCCTTCTATTCTTTAAAAAAAAGCACAATGGCTTGGTTTTCCCTTTTGGTCACTTCTACAACAGGTTTTCTCCTATCAATTCCCCCCCTAATTGCATATTAGCCTGTTTTTTAATTTAAAATAGGATTGTCCCCCTAAAACCCATGGTATAAACTTGGAGATGCCTTTGGCATTACTTCCTAAATGGATTTTTAAATTGGGTGATTTGGGGGTAATTTCTAACAATATTTAAGTTTTTTGCTGAACCCTGACTTTTCCCCACCCCTTAAACAAGTTAATGAATGAACAAATCCTAATACTTTACTCAAAACATGGATATGCCTAACATACATGAAATGGAAGATAAACCCCTTTTTTTTTTAATTTAAATGAATTAAAATAAACTTAGTAATCAAAATAAAAAGTGCATTACTTTTCTTGTCCCTATTATAGTTGAAAATATTTTGTCCACCTACCCTAAGGTCAGCGAAAACAGTGTTTTAAATTGTTAATATTACATCAGCATTTTTTTATTCAAAAGGTAATAAACATGGTCCCTTTGCTGAGCAAAAGCTTTTTGTGAACTTATTCAATAAAATAGTCAAGTTTTTAGGCAAAAATATTTGGAATTTTTAATTTAAATTTTATTTATTTAATATTTTTAAATACCGTTTACTTTCCTTGTATATGTTGACAGCACTTGAATGGAAATGGTGACTAAAGATGGCAAATGATAGTGATTCCCCACCTTGAAAATTGCAAACTAAGCTTTCCATTGTGGGTATCAGATTTGTTATCTATATAAAATAATCCTTTCATCCATCTTATTAATTGAGTTCCTACAGCAACAGAAAAAATACCCTAGTTGGTTCTGTTTTTTATACTTCCATCTTTTATTTGGGAAAAAATGGAACTCCATTCTGTTTCAGTAATTTTATTTCCGAACTCCAATGGAAACTGACCCCCTTTTGAGTTTTCCTTTATATCTCGCCCTGAGGTATTTATCCTTCAAGAATATTTGGCTATTTGGAATTTACTTCTTTTCATATAGATCACAAGTCCTCCATTATTATAGAAGTTTTCTTTCTGGAAGAAATGTTCATATGTCTTTCCCACTGTGGTTTTAGTGTTTCTACTACGGTGGTCCAGCCAGCCTCCTTGATGCGATATGTTCCCCTCCTTTGCTGGCCCCACAAATTTGAAGTGGTGACCCACTTTTCTTACTTAGGGAACTGGTTGAATTTTCACATTCTGCAGGTTTGGTAGTTTTTTTGTAGGGTCCTTTCTTTTGTGTTAAATTCCAGTAAGATGGTGGTTAAAATAAGCACCAGTTTTTCTTTTCTCTTACCTGTTACTAACCTGAAAAGCTTTGGGAAAAGGGTTGGGTTGCAGTGAGTTCCCCCACAAAGGTGTTGGAGGGCTACCCTTTGGGGACAATGTGAATGACAGCCCTGGGTAACCCCAGGGTAAAAGTGGGTGCCAATTGCCAACATTCCCAGGTCCCACCCTGGGCCTCAGTCCACCCCCCCCCCCATGTTTGAAGGGTGGGGCGGGTGGTGTTCCAGTTTTTGAGGGGAAAGCCCAGTTTTGTGAGCCCACGTAGGCGCTTTGCTACCGTCTTTTTCCCTTTTGCCACTGGCAGCCATTGGTGGGCTGTGGCCTAGAGGCTGGAGACTTGGCCCTTCTGCTTGCTGCAACCTGGGCTGTGGTGTATGTTGGTGGTGAGCCAGAGCTGTAACTGGGGGAGGGACCCCTGGACCTTGGGGAACGGGAAAGGGAATGCGTTTGAAGCAGTTTTGGTGTGGGCCAACTGCAACCCTGCCTCCCCCAATCTACTGTATGTGGGGCTAGGGCTGTAACCTTCAGCCTTAGGGGTCCTGGGAGAACCCCTTGCAGTAAAGGGGCCCCAGGTCCCTGCCCTCTTCCCTCTCCATCCTGCCCCCTCTATCTCCCCCTGCACATACCCCAAAGAGCCCCACCTTTCCAGGTTTTAGATCAAAGAGAGAGCCTTTTGTAGGGTTCAAGATGTTTCCCCCCAACTTTTAGTAGATTAAAGGGGAAGACATAACTTTGTCCATGATACTTGATGTCCCCCCCCCACAACGCTGGAAAAATCCATATTCCAAAATCAATGCAAACAATGGTTTTATGGTATTAATTGAATGTTTTTTTTATAAATTGTCCCCTTTTACATGCAGAAGAAAGGTATCCACAGGCCCCTGTCCAAATGAGACTTCCCAACCAGTTTTTCTTTACAAATTTTTGCTTTTCATCCCATAACATTATCATAGAAGAGCAAAAATAAAAGAAAATTATTATTAGAACAGTCCCTTTTGAGCAAAGGAAGATCTTTCAGTAAAAGAACCAAATTATTTGGTGGGAACAGGGCTACTGGGGTACAACAACAAAAAAACAAAACAAATGTGCTTTTTGTAAATTGTTTAATCAAAAACTCAGATGCAGAAGTTGAAAATGTTTTTCACCAGAAAAATCAGAAAAGGTGTCCGTTGTTTTACAAAATGACAGGGAATCGAACAGTATGATAAAACATAGGAAAAGCAATGCAAGGGAAGACTTTCGTGGAATTTTTTTGTTATTGTTTGTTTGTTTTACTTTACTATTTTTTTGGGGAGGAAATGAGGTGGTTTTTTTTATTAACTTTTTAGTATTTGGAATAATAAAATTGAAATAAGAAAACAGTTTTGAATTTTTAAAAACGGTAACATTGTAAAAGTTATTTAAAAGATAGACATAGATTCCTTGAAGGGGGCAATAGGTTTGCTCAAATCCATGCCAAGAACAAACTCAGTAAAAAGATATAGTTTTATGAAAGCAACCAATCTTAACAAGATATAAAAGAAGTGACCAACAAAAAAATTTTTTATAGCAGTTGTTGTTTACTAAATATTTGTAAGACCTAAAAGAAAGGAGGGTGTTTTTGTTAAGAGTTGCGGAAATTGTTATTGTAGCCCAATAAGGAAAAAAAACAAACTAAATTTGGTAAAAGAAAGAAAAGTTGTAGCATATGTTGTTTATATGGTTCTAAAAAAATAACACGGGTGGGTTTTTTTTTTGGGGTGAGGGGGGGCAAATTTAACAAAACCAACAGACTTCCTAAAGATTTTTGTTTTAAACAAATGAATTCCTAAAAGAAATAAGTGTTAAAAATATATCAAAATGTTTAAATTTGTTTTTATATGGCAGAGGTTAAAACACTTTGACTATTCCTACTGAGGAAGTACGTGTTATCCATCAATTTGGTTTTTCTAACCTTTTAAAGAGAACAATGATTTGTAAATAACAAAGTATCGCGCTCCCTAAATCTGTTTGGATTTCAAGCTCTCCCCACCCCATGTTACCCCCAAATGAAAAATTTTAGGTTTGTAGCTTTGTCCCATCATTTAACATGAAGTTTTTTTAGCCTTGCCCGGATTTGGATTCCATATGTAACTGATTTCCATTGAATCTGTAAAACTGGGGATAGCAATTTGCTAACATATCCTGTTTTTGCCTAAATTCTTAACTGTTTTTTACATTTACACATTCTAGATTAATGTCCTTGATGTTTTTGCCCAAAAAACATCAGAAGGTGATTTGTTGACAGTTTTTTTTATAATGTAACTGTGTTATTTAAAATGATCCTATAGGAGCTAATATGCTAAAGTTTAGACCCCCACAGTGTCATGATAGTCCCCCTGGAAAACCCCAATCCCTTCCGGACCGAAACACTGGGAAAGAACCTCTGGACTAATCCGGGACGCGAGGGCGGTTGTGGAGGGCTGTGAGGGGCAGGGATAAAGCTGTTAACCCTAGGCACCAACATATTTTTCAATGCATCGGACCGTTTCTAGTATTATGATAAATTACAAAAGTAAAAAAAATCAGCCTTGAGCAGACAAATCCCACTAAGGTATTTCATTTGCACAAAGAATTGTTTGTCCATAGAACCTGAAAAACTTAAAAAAATTGTATTCCCAACAATTTTATAACCAAATAGAAAAATTTCCTCTGATTTCAAAAATTTATTATATTTCAACTTTAATTTCAGTATTGGTGTTTTTTCCTAACAACAATTGCCAGTGACCCCCCCAAAATAGTTTTGTTTCCGCTCATTTTGTCCCTTTCCAATCTGTGTATAAAATAGGGAAACCACAAATGTTTACATTGAATTGATTTTTGGACTTAAGGTTTTTTCCCACATCTCAGACCCCTTTTTCCATAAAAATATTAGAACTCTAATAATTATATTTAGTGAAATTTTTTGATCTATTTGTTGATTCAAATGGTGGTATTCAGTAAGCAACTCTTTATGGTAAATAACAAATACATGGAAGTATTTAAAACAGTTAAACTATTTCCCAACAAGACGTTCCTTACGTACATGGCAGGGATTGAAAATACAAAATTGGTTGTCCCAATCAGTAGGTTATTGACAGTCTTTCAGTTGCTTTCCCCTGACCTGAAATTGTTTAACCTCCCACCCAAGGCAGTGGCCCCTTTTCCTACTCTTGCATTTTTAACCGCTATTTCACTCCCTCACAGTCCGGGTTTTTTCCTCAGAAGGCAGAAAAAACAGAGCCTTAATAAACCTGTGTAAAATCAAACATCAATTCTAAGGCCTCTAGATAAATTCCCTCCATGTTTCCCCCTCCTTTTCACTTATTTTTGTACCCCACTTAGAAATTGTTTTTCTATAGGTCCCTTCCACATGTTTAATCTTTTTAAAGGATACCGATAATTGCTTTTCTCAAATTTTTCCTTTCTATCTTTTTTTTCCAAATTCATTTATGGTTATCTGTACTTAACTTTTTTTCCCAGCCTCACTGGGTCAGCAAATTTTTTTCCTCAGTTTCTTTTCCTGGCCCAAGCAAAATACATGATTTTGTTACATTACGAAACTGGATAAATGTTCAATATTCCTTCAACTCATTAACAAATTTACAGTTGGTAATAATGAATTTGCAAATGGAGGTGGGTTTAAAATGGGCCAAAATGTACCTGTCCCCTGTTTTTTTTTTACATATATTACATTTAATTATATCAACGAAACGTGTGATTGAATGACGAATTTAAAGTTTAAGAATATAAAAATTTAAAAACTTAAAAGTTAAATAAATATTTTACTAAAAAAATATATCATATGGGAATGTGTTAAATGGTGGTGGGTGTTGGTTTTGTATGTGGTTTTATCCAATTTGATCTCAAAAAAGCAAAAGCAAAAAAACATTATTATCTAACCTTAACAATCTCAAAATTATAAATTGGATTGGTAGCCTAATCAAAAGTTAAAGGTAAGTTCTTAAATGAATGACATATATTCGGCTATGTTGTGTGGTTTTGCTGGGTTCTCTACATTTGTCTTTTCAAAGAGATTAAACTTCCCCCCTCCTTTAAATGGGGGGTTTTTGCTTTGAAACAGTGTGGCACACATTAAGTATAAAGTCAAGGAAGGAAAAAGAAACATAATCTGTAGGTGTGGAAAAGTAGTCACCCGTGGGGAAGGAGCTCAGTTGGGTTTGGGGGTTAGGTGGCAAATGACAGCCCTTGTTTCCCCTCTTGAGATTAGAAATCAGAGGAGTCCAGGCAGATGGAAGATGGGGACCTTACCTAAAGCTTGCTTTGTTTACTCCCACAACAAAGGGGTAAAGGGCATAGGAAAAATGTTGGTTTAGATGGGGGTGTGGTCACAGGCCTTCTGAACAGTCCCCAGTCCCAAAAATCTAGGCAGTTTCACTCCCAGCTGTGACAGTGTGGTGGAGGAAAGAAAATACCTGAAAAAACACACTGACCCTGCCTGAATCAGGCCCACCTGCTTTTTCCTGCAAGGAGAGAGCAAACCCCAAAATTCAAGTGGACCCCCTGGTGGGCCAGACAAGTCACTTTTTCCCAAAGAAGTGGTTATGGAGCTAAAGCAAGCATCACCTTAGTTTCCTTTTTCTCAAGTGCAAAACACATCAGTGTAAATCTCCTGTTCCACCGTCGTGGAGGAAAAGGGTAGAGGGGGCAGTTCTAAAGGCCCTCCCATGAGGAAGACTGCAAGGGCAGAGAAGTGGAAGGATGCTTCCTAAAACTTTTTGTGATGGGAGTTTACATCAATAATTGGAAAATTAAGTTTCCATGGCCTTTTTGAGGGTCCAAGACCAACTAAGGGATTGAAGAGGGTTGGGCCCAGACATTTATGCTAAGACAGTAAAAAAAAAAAATCTGTTAATTGTGTTTTAAAAATATTTGCTATAGTTAACCCCCGAACACATTAATTTATATTGTGGATTGATTTGGTAAAACCAAAGTTTTTATTTGGAGGGAATGGATAAGTTTTAGTCCTTTAATGGACAAATTACCTTTAAGTTATTAGCTAAAAGAAATTTTCCTCCTTCCAGGCTGAGGACCCCCAACTGGTGCAAGATCATGCCCAGAGAGGGACCCATGGGGGGAAAAACAGCCTTGGTTCCCGGGAGTGGTCCCCCCCCCCGCCCATCCTTTGCCTTCAGGGATTCCCCCAAACATATCCAGCCAGATTCCCCCCCCAGCATGCAAGCTAAAAAACATTACCGTTTGGAGCATCTGCTCCCTGTGTTGGTCCAGTTGCACCGTCAAGCGACCGTTGAGCAGCCCCTCTTATCGCATTATCAAATAGCTATATTAACTCTTTTTGATGGGTTTATTTCCCCTGTTGTTTCTGCCATTTTTTTGGGTCCTAGTTGGCATAATAACCCTTGATTATTATGTTAGGCACTAAAGGCCTGGTGCACAAAAAATTTTGTGCCCGGGGGGGGTGGGGAGTTGGGGGAAGGTTTTTCCCTAGCCCTGTCCCCCCTGCTCCCCATTCACAATTCAGGGACCCCCGCCCATCCGAGGGGAATGGGTCCCCCGTAGTCAGACATCCCCTCTCCGCAAAATCTGGGACCACCTGGGTCCCCCCCTAACCACTCGCCTGGCCTGCCTGATTGCCCCCCCTAACCACTTCACCTGCCTTGGCCCCCTGTGGTGGCTTTCATCCAGAAGGATACATCTGGAGTTAAAACATCCGAGAAGATCGTTCAGCTGTCCCTGGTACCTGATTAGCATATTATGGTTTATTTTTTTTTATTATTAATAGCTATGAAACTGTTCCAAGTGGCTTGGTGGTCCCCATCTCCTTATTTTTTGTATTAAACTCCCAGTTTCTTAATTCAAATTAACCTTTCATTTTTTAATGGTGGGTTATAATTAATGAATGGGAAGGGGGGACAGGGAAAGGCCCAGAAAGTCCTCAGTATACTATACCCACATGGAATAACCCAATTTACATACCAGTGGGTGCAAACCACCTGGGCAAAATATTATGAATTTAATCATAGTATTTTTCCCTTGGGTTTATATGTTGGTAATTTGTAAAGTCCAGATGTATAAGAACCTTTTTCCTTTTTTATTCTCCTTAACACTAATTCTTAGTTTGTAGTAAATTTAAAGATTAAAGAAATAGAAATTCTTTTTTTTCCTTTTCCAGGTGGCCTGCTATAACTTTTGGAAACACCTGAATCCCTAAAATTAAGAGGCTTGTCCTCTTCCCAAGGTGGGTGCAATCAAAATCTATGCATTTCACGTTTATCCGAATCCCCCCCACAAGAAAATCTACTTTTGGAAAAACATAAAAATTGAGAATATTAAGAAGATTTATTGCATGCTGAAAAAATTATCCTGAAATCCTTAAAAACGCATAAACAGTTAAAAGTTTTTAATTTACCAGACCTGAGTTGGCCCATAGCCCCTCTTTGTTTTTTCCCATTATAACCAAAAACAACATGATGGTTTAGATCTTTTCTTTATTAAAGAAAAAAAAATTTTATGATGTTTTAATATGGCGTCCTGGGATTTGAAAAAATTTATATAGTTAAATTTTTAAAAACTGTGTTTTTTTTTTTTTTGGGGAAGCATCCTAAATATAGGTCCTTCAAGCACAAGTTATTGGAAACACAAGGAAGCCCCAATGAAAAACTATTGAAGTTTCCTACGATACTCCAAAACTGTTCCCCAAATACCGAGCTGTTCAAAAAAACAATACCCCAAACAAACCCACTTGTCACTCTATACTTTTTAGAGATACTAGTTTTTGATTTTTTTTTTTTTCATCATAATATAGATCCAATATTTAATCACTAATATTTTTGGCGGTCCCCCCTGTTAGATTTTTTGAGTATCCTTTCTGCTTATGGCCTAACTAAATGGAAATTTGTAAATAAAAAATTATTAACTTGCCCCTAAGACTTAAATGTAAAATTTTAAATACTGGATTCCAAAATCCATCTTTTCCCTCCTGGGATAAATAAAGTTTGCCCCTAGAGGTTTTTTCTACTGTTTTCCATTTTACTGACTGAATTTTTTGTTTTTTAGTGAAAGGAGTCCTTTAAAAGTGTAGAAAAGAAATCCACACGTTTCCCCAGATAACAAAAGAAGCTCCCTTAATTTTTTTGCCCCAGAACCATGTGGGGAAGAGTAAAATTGTTGAACTCCCGTCCAATGCCAAACACATGCCCCCCCTTTTAATTTTCCTTTTCGTGATATTCCCCAACTGGTCCAACCATCAACCACACCTTCAACCAGTTCCAGAAAAATTCACCCTAATATATTCCAATAATTCCATCCCCTCGCATTTTTTTCAGTATATTTGCCACTTGGCCCGTGGTAGTAAGTCTGTTATAACATAAAAGACACCAAACCCTTGTTTCAGTTCCAATCGGTTTACAAACTTGCGCTTTAATTGGTCCCCTAAATCCTCCTTCCAGTTCCTTGGAAACAGGTCCTTAAGTCTTTCCTTTGACCTTTCAATGAACCTTTAGGAAAAATCTCTTTTTTTTTTATTGTAAAATCAAAAAATATGTTATAGAAGTCTTTTAACAAGAGAAGGAAGAGAGAGGGATAGAGAGTTAAGAAAAACATCGATGAAGAAAGAAAACCATCGATCGGGCTTGCCTCTTGCACACCCCCATACTGAGGGGAATGTGCCCTGCAACCAAAGGTGTTAACCATGGCCCTTGACACCGGGGAATTCGAAACGCTGGGAACCCTTGAAGTCCGGACAGGGCCCCGACGCACCTATTCCACTGATCCAAACGCGGTTGTTTCGCGAACCCAGAAAATCTTTTTGAAAGATGGAAGTTTCCATTTCCCACCTTAATGCCTGTAGAAATGGTTTCCTAACAATGTGGATTTCCTGGATGTTTTCCTATATAAGTAAAAATCATTTTAGATCGGACACATTTTTTAGCAAGAACATCACAGAAAAAATAGTCCTATACTCTCGCTTCCATATGCCAAACCTGTTGGGAATGTGGACCCGTCCAATTTTGAATATTTGGCGATTTCCTTGGTGATGTTACAGTTGATGCAGTTGAAGGTACTATTCTGCTGGGGTTTATTTTCTCCTCTGTAAAATGTTATCTATTACACTTCACAAGTTTTGGCCTTTAAAGAAGGGAAGCTTTATGGAGTCCCATGTGGTAAATAAACTCCTCTTTCATTTAACTGTTTTTGAATTAATTTATTAAAGTAAAAAACTCAAGGTGATTAATTTCATTTAATAATGGTTTTTTTGTAAATGTGTGAAAAATTAATTTTAAGGGGTATAGTCCATTTTTTAGAAATATTCTGTAATTGGCAGATTTCAGTCCCTTATGGGAAAAGTATGACAAGAAAATCATAACAAAGAAAAATCCTTGGAAAAATCCATACACAGATAGGTTAACATTTTAAACTCTAACAAATATTACATTTATCCTTTTTTTCTCGCCTTTTGTCCAATTACCTAAAATAAAATGTAAATGCAGGTAGGGTATTAGATAGAAATATATGCAAAACTTTTTTGCAAGTTGCCAGACCATAATTCTAATTTCATTTACACCTAAATACACATATAGTGGGTTTATCATTATTATCCCCTAAGAAAAAGGGAATTATCTACATAAATATAACTAATTTATTCCAAAGTTAGGAATTAAAATTGGGCCAGTAATTAAAAATTATAATCTTGGATCCTGTATTTTAGAATCTTTGCTTATCCTAATCTAAAATAATAGAAGTTAATAAATGCCCAAAATTAACTGAATCACTCCACAACACCCCACAAGCAATGCACACCAGCCCCACATCAAGGAAAGGCAAATATGAACAAATAAAACCCAACCCAAAGCATGGTGCCGGTTTAACTGCCTTATCCATGGCGCAGAATGGGAGAAGACTGAAGACAGTGGTGGAAAGGAAGCCATAGCACTTCAGAGGGAGCAAAAAGCTGCAGAAGAAGTAAGCAAAGGCGGGGGTTGGTTGGAGAGCAGACAGAGAGGTGAAAAGCAAGTATCGGGGTAAAAGGGGAAGAAGGAGGAAATGAAAGCGAGCAAAAAGCAGAGACGGGTGGGGAGCGAGCCAGAGGGAGACAGGTTTGTGGTGGCGAGCATGGAGACAGGAGGAAGTTGATGGGAGAGGAGAAATGGGTTTTGGAGCGAGGTGGGCAGTGGAGACCTGGGTGGGAGCATCGCTACAAATGCTGCAGGAAGCCCCTAATTTCTTGCAGGAATATTCCTGTAATGGGGCCCACTAAAGGTATTCCTCAATAATTACCTTTTATCCCAACCCAAAGTACATCCAAGAATGATGTGTTTTGATTTTTTTATGTTTCCCCAATTGGTACCCTGTATCTTTTATATTCCTCTTTTAATCTGGGGCCAAGTTTCTTCAGGGTATTCCTTTTGCTATTTTTCATGAGTATTCACAGTTGGAAAAGAGTAATATGTCCCCAGTTTATATTTTTGTAACTTTCCTGCTTAGGTTATTCGTTTGAAGTTCCCCTTTACCTCATGTAAGCTTCAACGATTAAGCCCCATGTGGGGCAGGAAAATGTTCAACCAAAAAGGGTGGAGCTGACTTCTCCCTAAATGGCAAAGGCAAAGTCCTGTAGGCCACATGACTCAGCTCCCCTTTAACTGAGTGCCAGTGTTTGGACCTGGAATCAATGTTGGTTTAACGAAGTGTTCAGCTAAACTGTTTTGGTCCAGAGGTAAAAAAAGGTCACCTTATTTTTCACCTTTTGTATGTTAGCAAATACGCCTGTGGTGGGAGGTACTGTTTTGAGTGTCTTCAAAAACAATTTTTGGTAATTATCGGCGCCTCCAAAACAATTTTTTCACCTACCTACATTGTATCATCCAGTTGATGATCCTTACAAAATAAACAATTATTTATTAAAGTTGATTTGCCAACATGAAAATAAGTATTATGTTTTTATGCCTTGGTTTATAAAGAATAAATGTGCAATAGAACAATTAAGAAAGAATACAATGGAAAAAAATAAGGGGTTGATTTAGGTTGGCGGAATGCAACAGATTCCCTCCATGAGAAACAAGGCATAAGAGTTTTTAGGTTTACAATACTTCAGCAAAAGGTGAAGGGTGAAATGAAAAGCATCCTGTAAGGCCCAGGAAAAAAAGACACATGGTGAAATGATGGCGCCTGCTTTTTTAACGACAGGGGTATTTGGGGAAATGAGAGTTATGTGTTTTTTTCCAAACATTGTGTGTTACAAGACAGAATAGAAATTGGTGCCCCTGGGGCCCCCAATCAAAATTTTAGTGAGGAAAGAAAGAGCAGGACCCAGCCTGGGCCCCCCTATGAGTAGGATCCCTATAAGGGTGTGTTCTTAAAGCTGCATAAAGAATCCCTAGTGAGGAGCAAGGGGTAGGGCCCTCCCCAATCACTTAGGTGGTACAAAGAACCATGAAATGCTTACAGAATAGATCGAAGGGGCCAGGTTGATTGTGGAGAGGGGGAAAATCTGGATAGATCAAGTGTGGTAAACAATCAGAAGTATAG
>JAJQQW010001373.1:5000-12990 GCA_025583905.1 Ia io
CCCCCCCCCCCCCCCCCCCCCCCCCCCCCCCCCCCCCCCCCCCCCCCCCCCCCCCCCCCCCCCCCCCCCCCCCCCCCCCCCCCCCCCCCCCCCCCCCCCCCCCCCCCCCCCCCCCCCCCCCCCCCCCCCCCCCCCCCCCCCCCCCCCCCCCCCCCCCCCCCCCCCCCCCCCCCCCCCCCCCCCCCCCCCCCCCCCCCCCCCCCCCCCCCCCCCCCCCCCCCCCCCCCCCCCCCCCCCCCCCCCCCCCCCCCCCCCCCCCCCCCCCCCCCCCCCCCCCCCCCCCCCCCCCCCCCCCCCCCCCCCCCCCCCCCCCCCCCCCCCCCCCCCCCCCCCCCCCCCCCCCCCCCCCCCCCCCCCCCCCCCCCCCCCCCCCCCCCCCCCCCCCCCCCCCCCCCCCCCCCCCCCCCCCCCCCCCCCCCCCCCCCCCCCCCCCCCCCCCCCCCCCCCCCCCCCCCCCCCCCCCCCCCCCCCCCCCCCCCCCCCCCCCCCCCCCCCCCCCCCCCCCCCCCCCCCCCCCCCCCCCCCCCCCCCCCCCCCCCCCCCCCCCCCCCCCCCCCCCCCCCCCCCCCCCCCCCCCCCCCCCCCCCCCCCCCCCCCCCCCCCCCCCCCCCCCCCCCCCCCCCCCCCCCCCCCCCCCCCCCCCCCCCCCCCCCCCCCCCCCCCCCCCCCCCCCCCCCCCCCCCCCCCCCCCCCCCCCCCCCCCCCCCCCCCCCCCCCCCCCCCCCCCCCCCCCCCCCCCCCCCCCCCCCCCCCCCCCCCCCCCCCCCCCCCCCCCCCCCCCCCCCCCCCCCCCCCCCCCCCCCCCCCCCCCCCCCCCCCCCCCCCCCCCCCCCCCCCCCCCCCCCCCCCCCCCCCCCCCCCCCCCCCCCCCCCCCCCCCCCCCCCCCCCCCCCCCCCCCCCCCCCCCCCCCCCCCCCCCCCCCCCCCCCCCCCCCCCCCCCCCCCCCCCCCCCCCCCCCCCCCCCCCCCCCCCCCCCCCCCCCCCCCCCCCCCCCCCCCCCCCCCCCCCCCCCCCCCCCCCCCCCCCCCCCCCCCCCCCCCCCCCCCCCCCCCCCCCCCCCCCCCCCCCCCCCCCCCCCCCCCCCCCCCCCCCCCCCCCCCCCCCCCCCCCCCCCCCCCCCCCCCCCCCCCCCCCCCCCCCCCCCCCCCCCCCCCCCCCCCCCCCCCCCCCCCCCCCCCCCCCCCCCCCCCCCCCCCCCCCCCCCCCCCCCCCCCCCCCCCCCCCCCCCCCCCCCCCCCCCCCCCCCCCCCCCCCCCCCCCCCCCCCCCCCCCCCCCCCCCCCCCCCCCCCCCCCCCCCCCCCCCCCCCCCCCCCCCCCCCCCCCCCCCCCCCCCCCCCCCCCCCCCCCCCCCCCCCCCCCCCCCCCCCCCCCCCCCCCCCCCCCCCCCCCCCCCCCCCCCCCCCCCCCCCCCCCCCCCCCCCCCCCCCCCCCCCCCCCCCCCCCCCCCCCCCCCCCCCCCCCCCCCCCCCCCCCCCCCCCCCCCCCCCCCCCCCCCCCCCCCCCCCCCCCCCCCCCCCCCCCCCCCCCCCCCCCCCCCCCCCCCCCCCCCCCCCCCCCCCCCCCCCCCCCCCCCCCCCCCCCCCCCCCCCCCCCCCCCCCCCCCCCCCCCCCCCCCCCCCCCCCCCCCCCCCCCCCCCCCCCCCCCCCCCCCCCCCCCCCCCCCCCCCCCCCCCCCCCCCCCCCCCCCCCCCCCCCCCCCCCCCCCCCCCCCCCCCCCCCCCCCCCCCCCCCCCCCCCCCCCCCCCCCCCCCCCCCCCCCCCCCCCCCCCCCCCCCCCCCCCCCCCCCCCCCCCCCCCCCCCCCCCCCCCCCCCCCCCCCCCCCCCCCCCCCCCCCCCCCCCCCCCCCCCCCCCCCCCCCCCCCCCCCCCCCCCCCCCCCCCCCCCCCCCCCCCCCCCCCCCCCCCCCCCCCCCCCCCCCCCCCCCCCCCCCCCCCCCCCCCCCCCCCCCCCCCCCCCCCCCCCCCCCCCCCCCCCCCCCCCCCCCCCCCCCCCCCCCCCCCCCCCCCCCCCCCCCCCCCCCCCCCCCCCCCCCCCCCCCCCCCCCCCCCCCCCCCCCCCCCCCCCCCCCCCCCCCCCCCCCCCCCCCCCCCCCCCCCCCCCCCCCCCCCCCCCCCCCCCCCCCCCCCCCCCCCCCCCCCCCCCCCCCCCCCCCCCCCCCCCCCCCCCCCCCCCCCCCCCCCCCCCCCCCCCCCCCCCCCCCCCCCCCCCCCCCCCCCCCCCCCCCCCCCCCCCCCCCCCCCCCCCCCCCCCCCCCCCCCCCCCCCCCCCCCCCCCCCCCCCCCCCCCCCCCCCCCCCCCCCCCCCCCCCCCCCCCCCCCCCCCCCCCCCCCCCCCCCCCCCCCCCCCCCCCCCCCCCCCCCCCCCCCCCCCCCCCCCCCCCCCCCCCCCCCCCCCCCCCCCCCCCCCCCCCCCCCCCCCCCCCCCCCCCCCCCCCCCCCCCCCCCCCCCCCCCCCAAAAACCCCCCCCCCCCCCCCCCCCCCCCCCCCCCCCCCCCCCCCCCCCCCCCCCCCCCCCCCCCCCCCCCCCCCCCCCCCCCCCCCCCCCCCCCCCCCCCCCCCCCCCCCCCCCCCCCCCCCCCCCCCCCCCCCCCCCCCCCCCCCCCCCCCCCCCCCCCCCCCCCCCCCCCCCCCCCCCCCCCCCCCCCCCCCCCCCCCCCCCCCCCCCCCCCCCCCCCCCCCCCCCCCCCCCCCCCCCCCCCCCCCCCCCCCCCCCCCCCCCCCCCCCCCCCCCCCCCCCCCCCCCCCCCCCCCCCCCCCCCCCCCCCCCCCCCCCCCCCCCCCCCCCCCCCCCCCCCCCCCCCCCCCCCCCCCCCCCCCCCCCCCCCCCCCCCCCCCCCCCCCCCCCCCCCCCCCCCCCCCCCCCCCCCCCCCCCCCCCCCCCCCCCCCCCCCCCCCCCCCCCCCCCCCCCCCCCCCCCCCCCCCCCCCCCCCCCCCCCCCCCCCCCCCCCCCCCCCCCCCCCCCCCCCCCCCCCCCCCCCCCCCCCCCCCCCCCCCCCCCCCCCCCCCCCCCCCCCCCCCCCCCCCCCCCCCCCCCCCCCCCCCCCCCCCCCCCCCCCCCCCCCCCCCCCCCCCCCCCCCCCCCCCCCCCCCCCCCCCCCCCCCCCCCCCCCCCCCCCCCCCCCCCCCCCCCCCCCCCCCCCCCCCCCCCCCCCCCCCCCCCCCCCCCCCCCCCCCCCCCCCCCCCCCCCCCCCCCCCCCCCCCCCCCCCCCCCCCCCCCCCCCCCCCCCCCCCCCCCCCCCCCCCCCCCCCCCCCCCCCCCCCCCCCCCCCCCCCCCCCCCCCCCCCCCCCCCCCCCCCCCCCCCCCCCCCCCCCCCCCCCCCCCCCCCCCCCCCCCCCCCCCCCCCCCCCCCCCCCCCCCCCCCCCCCCCCCCCCCCCCCCCCCCCCCCCCCCCCCCCCCCCCCCCCCCCCCCCCCCCCCCCCCCCCCCCCCCCCCCCCCCCCCCCCCCCCCCCCCCCCCCCCCCCCCCCCCCCCCCCCCCCCCCCCCCCCCCCCCCCCCCCCCCCCCCCCCCCCCCCCCCCCCCCCCCCCCCCCCCCCCCCCCCCCCCCCCCCCCCCCCCCCCCCCCCCCCCCCCCCCCCCCCCCCCCCCCCCCCCCCCCCCCCCCCCCCCCCCCCCCCCCCCCCCCCCCCCCCCCCCCCCCCCCCCCCCCCCCCCCCCCCCCCCCCCCCCCCCCCCCCCCCCCCCCCCCCCCCCCCCCCCCCCCCCCCCCCCCCCCCCCCCCCCCCCCCCCCCCCCCCCCCCCCCCCCCCCCCCCCCCCCCCCCCCCCCCCCCCCCCCCCCCCCCCCCCCCCCCCCCCCCCCCCCCCCCCCCCCCCCCCCCCCCCCCCCCCCCCCCCCCCCCCCCCCCCCCCCCCCCCCCCCCCCCCCCCCCCCCCCCCCCCCCCCCCCCCCCCCCCCCCCCCCCCCCCCCCCCCCCCCCCCCCCCCCCCCCCCCCCCCCCCCCCCCCCCAAAAAACCCCCCCCCCCCCCCCCCCCCCCCCCCCCCCCCCCCCCCCCCCCCCCCCCCCCCCCCCCCCCCCCCCCCCCCCCCCCCCCCCCCCCCCCCCCCCCCCCCCCCCCCCCCCCCCCCCCCCCCCCCCCCCCCCCCCCCCCCCCCCCCCCCCCCCCCCCCCCCCCCCCCCCCCCCCCCCCCCCCCCCCCCCCCCCCCCCCCCCCCCCCCCCCCCCCCCCCCCCCCCCCCCCCCCCCCCCCCCCCCCCCCCCCCCCCCCCCCCCCCCCCCCCCCCCCCCCCCCCCCCCCCCCCCCCCCCCCCCCCCCCCCCCCCCCCCCCCCCCCCCCCCCCCCCCCCCCCCCCCCCCCCCCCCCCCCCCCCCCCCCCCCCCCCCCCCCCCCCCCCCCCCCCCCCCCCCCCCCCCCCCCCCCCCCCCCCCCCCCCCCCCCCCCCCCCCCCCCCCCCCCCCCCCCCCCCCCCCCCCCCCCCCCCCCCCCCCCCCCCCCCCCCCACCCCCCCCCCCCCCCCCCCCCCCCCCCCCCCCCCCCCCCCCCCCCCCCCCCCCCCCCCCCCCCCCCCCCCCCCCCCCCCCCCCCCCCCCCCCCCCCCCCCCCCCCCCCCCCCCCCCCCCCCCCCCCCCCCCCCCCCCCCCCCCCCCCCCCCCCCCCCCCCCCCCCCCCCCCCCCCCCCCCCCCCCCCCCCCCCCCCCCCCCCCCCCCCCCCCCCCCCCCCCCCCCCCCCCCCCCCCCCCCCCCCCCCCCCCCCCCCCCCCCCCCCCCCCCCCCCCCCCCCCCCCCCCCCCCCCCCCCCCCCCCCCCCCCCCCCCCCCCCCCCCCCCCCCCCCCCCCCCCCCCCCCCCCCCCCCCCCCCCCCCCCCCCCCCCCCCCCCCCCCCCCCCCCCCCCCCCCCCCCCCCCCCCCCCCCCCCCCCCCCCCCCCCCCCCCCCCCCCCCCCCCCCCCCCCCCCCCCCCCCCCCCCCCCCCCCCCCCCCCCCCCCCCCCCCCCCCCCCCCCCCCCCCCCCCCCCCCCCCCCCCCCCCCCCCCCCCCCCCCCCCCCCCCCCCCCCCCCCCCCCCCCCCCCCCCCCCCCCCCCCCCCCCCCCCCCCCCCCCCCCCCCCCCCCCCCCCCCCCCCCCCCCCCCCCCCCCCCCCCCCCCCCCCCCCCCCCCCCCCCCCCCCCCCCCCCCCCCCCCCCCCCCCCCCCCCCCCCCCCCCCCCCCCCCCCCCCCCCCCCCCCCCCCCCCCCCCCCCCCCCCCCCCCCCCCCCCCCCCCCCCCCCCCCCCCCCCCCCCCCCCCCCCCCCCCCCCCCCCCCCCCCCCCCCCCCCCCCCCCCCCCCCCCCCCCCCCCCCCCCCCCCCCCCCCCCCCCCCCCCCCCCCCCCCCCCCCCCCCCCCCCCCCCCCCCCCCCCCCCCCCCCCCCCCCCCCCCCCCCCCCCCCCCCCCCCCCCCCCCCCCCCCCCCCCCCCCCCCCCCCCCCCCCCCCCCCCCCCCTCCCCCCCCCCCCCCCCCCCCCCCCCCCCCCCCCCCCCCCCCCCCCCCCCCCCCCCCCCCCCCCCCCCCCCCCCCCCCCCCCCCCCCCCCCCCCCCCCCCCCCCCCCCCCCCCCCCCCCCCCCCCCCCCCCCCCCCCCCCCCCCCCCCCCCCCCCCCCCCCCCCCCCCCCCCCCCCCCCCCCCCCCCCCCCCCCCCCCCCCCCCCCCCCCCCCCCCCCCCCCCCCCCCCCCCCCCCCCCCCCCCCCCCCCCCCCCCCCCCCCCCCCCCCCCCCCCCCCCCCCCCCCCCCCCCCCCCCCCCCCCCCCCCCCCCCCCCCCCCCCCCCCCCCCCCCCCCCCCCCCCCCCCCCCCCCCCCCCCCCCCCCCCCCCCCCCCCCCCCCCCCCCCCCCCCCCCCCCCCCCCCCCCCCCCCCCCCCCCCCCCCCCCCCCCCCCCCCCCCCCCCCCCCCCCCCCCCCCCCCCCCCCCCCCCCCCCCCCCCCCCCCCCCCCCCCCCCCCCCCCCCCCCCCCCCCCCCCCCCCCCCCCCCCCCCCCCCCCCCCCCCCCCCCCCCCCCCCCCCCCCCCCCCCCCCCCCCCCCCCCCCCCCCCCCCCCCCCCCCCCCCCCCCCCCCCCCCCCCCCCCCCCCCCCCCCCCCCCCCCCCCCCCCCCCCCCCCCCCCCCCCCCCCCCCCCCCCCCCCCCCCCCCCCCCCCCCCCCCCCCCCCCCCCCCCCCCCCCCCCCCCCCCCCCCCCCCCCCCCCCCCCCCCCCCCCCCCCCCCCCCCCCCCCCCCCCCCCCCCCCCCCCCCCCCCCCCCCCCCCCCCCCCCCCCCCCCCCCCCCCCCCCCCCCCCCCCCCCCCCCCCCCCCCCCCCCCCCCCCCCCCCCCCCCCCCCCCCCCCCCCCCCCCCCCCCCCCCCCCCCCCCCCCCCCCCCCCCCCCCCCCCCCCCCCCCCCCCCCCCCCCCCCCCCCCCCCCCCCCCCCCCCCCCCCCCCCCCCCCCCCCCCCCCCCCCCCCCCCCCCCCCCCCCCCCCCCCCCCCCCCCCCCCCCCCCCCCCCCCCCCCCCCCCCCCCCCCCCCCCCCCCCCCCCCCCCCCCCCCCCCCCCCCCCCCCCCCCCCCCCCCCCCCCCCCCCCCCCCCCCCCCCCCCCCCCCCCCCCCCCCCCCCCCCCCCCCCCCCCCCCCCCCCCCCCCCCCCCCCCCCCCCCCCCCCCCCCCCCCCCCCCCCCCCCCCCCCCCCCCCCCCCCCCCCCCCCCCCCCCCCCCCCCCCCCCCCCCCCCCCCCCCCCCCCCCCCCCCCCCCCCCCCCCCCCCCCCCCCCCCCCCCCCCCCCCCCCCCCCCCCCCCCCCCCCCCCCCCCCCCCCCCCCCCCCCCCCCCCCCCCCCCCCCCCCCCCCCCCCCCCCCCCCCCCCCCCCCCCCCCCCCCCCCCCCCCCCCCCCCCCCCCCCCCCCCCCCCCCCCCCCCCCCCCCCCCCCCCCCCCCCCCCCCCCCCCCCCCCCCCCCCCCCCCCCCCCCCCCCCCCCCCCCCCCCCCCCCCCCCCCCCCCCCCCCCCCCCCCCCCCCCCCCCCCCCCCCCCCCCCCCCCCCCCCCCCCCCCCCCCCCCCCCCCCCCCCCCCCCCCCCCCCCCCCCCACCCCCCCCCCCCCCCCCCCCCCCCCCCCCCCCCCCCCCCCCCCCCCCCCCCCCCCCCCCCCCCCCCCCCCCCCCCCCCCCCCCCCCCCCCCCACCCCCCCACCCCCCCCCCCCCCCCCCCCCCCCCCCAACCCCCCCCCCCCCCCCCCCCCCCCCCCCCCCCCCCCCCCCCCCCCCCCCCCCCCCCCCCCCCCCCCCCCCCCCCCCCCCCCCCCCCCCCCCCCCCCCCATCCCCCCCCCCCCCCACCAACCCCTTATGAAGCTACCATTATTATACAAGGGTTTTCCCCGTAGATCATTATTTTTTAGTTTTATGGGGTTTCCTATGATAATAAATCAGTTTATTTTTATAATTATATGTAGATTTTTTTATTTTGTGAAGTATGACATTTTTATAAATTTATTTGCCCCATTTAAAAAAAGCGGGGCCCCTCCCCTAAAAGGTTGAAAAAACAACAAACGACACAAAACTAATCCAGTTCATTGACATGCAAATATTGATCTTCGGGAAAAACCCATTATACTTATTGAACCCCCTGATATTAAAACAAAATATTATCCCTATCCGCCCTAAATCCTCCTATAATCCTTAGACCCCCCGACCCCCCTAGCCCCACCCCCTACCCCTTGAAAAGCTGGGATTTGCCCTAACCCTAGATCCCTCGATCCCTCCCCTTTTATTTACCTAAAACCTTTAAAAACCCCCCCCTTTCTCCGAAAAAGCTCCAATTCACTCCAAACCCTGACCCCACCAAAACTAACGTTTTTATTTTTTTGTTTTGATTTATCCCCGTGGATTTCCCCAGAACGTCCCCTCCCACCAAACCTACCCCCCCCCCACCCCCACCCCCCTATCCCCCCCGGGATTTGGTGGGAGGGAGGCAACCCCACTTTCCGGATGTGGATTTCCCCCCCCCCCCCCCCCCCCAACCCCCCTTGGAGTCACCC
>JAJQQW010001597.1:0-10994 GCA_025583905.1 Ia io
GCTCCTCACAGCGGACCTTCCCCTCCCCACAGCTCCTCCAGCTCCTCACAGCGGAACCTCCCCCTCACCCCGCAGTGTCCTCCAGCTCCTCACAAGCGGACCTCCCCCTCCCCGCAGTGTCCTCCAGCTCCTCAAAGCGGACCTCCCCTCCCCACAGTTGTCCCCATCCCTCACAGCGTACCTCCCCCACTCCTCACAGCGACCTCCCCTCCCCGCAGCGCCACCCAGCTCCTCACAGCTCCTCCCCTCCCCACTAGTGTCCACCAGCTCCTCACAGCGGACTCCCCCTCCCCCATTGTCCTGCCACTCCTCACAAGCTGACCACCCCTCCCCACAGTGTCCGCTCCAGCTCCCTCACATCGGACCTCCCCTCCCCAAGTGTCCTCCAGCTCCTCAACAGCGACCTCCCCCTCCCCACAGTGTCCTCCAGCTCCTCACAGGACCTCCCCCTCCCCCGCATGTCCTCCAGCTCCTCACAGCGGCAACCTCCCTCCCCACATGTTCCTCCAGCTCCTACACCGCGGTCCTGTCCCCCCCCACACGTCCTCCAGCTCCTCCATAGCGGACCTCCCCCTCCCCGCAGCGTCCTCCACTCCTCACACGGACCTCCCCCTCCCCGCAGTGTCCTCCAGCTCCTCACGGAGCGAACCTCCCCCTCCCCACAGTGTCCCTCCAGCTCCCTCACAGACAGCGGACCTCCCCCTCCCCGCAGTGTCCCCTCCCGCTCCTCACAGCGTGACCCTCCCCTCCCCGCAGTGTCCACCCGCTCCTACCAAATAACATCGGACCTCCCCTTTCCCCCAAGCGTCCTCCCAGCTCCCAGCCGCGTACCTCCCTCCCCACAGTTTTCCCACCACTCCTCACACGACCTACCCCTCCCCGCAGTGGACCCTCCAGCTCCTCACAGCGACCTCCCCCTCCCCGCAGTGTCCTCCAGCCCTCACAGCGGACCTTCCCCTTCCACACAGTGTCCTCCAGCCCTCACAGCGACCTCCCCCCCAGCTCCACACAGCGGACCTCCCCACCCCGCAGGTTCCTCCACTCCTCACAGCGGACCCTCCCCTCCCCACAGTAGTCCTCCACTACTCAGCGGACCCTCCCCGCCCCCACATGTCCTCCAGCTCCCTCAACAGCGGACCTCCCCTCCCACATTGTCCTCCAGCACCTCACAGCGGACCTCTCCCACTCCCCACAGTTTCCTCCACTCCTCACACGGACCTCCCCCTCCCCAGCAAGTTCCACCAGCTCCTCTCACAGCGGACCCCCCTCCCCACAGTGTCCTCTCAGCTCCTCACTAGCGAAACCTTCCCCTCCCCGCAGTGTCCTCCACTCCTCACAGCGACCTCCCCCCACTCCCACAGCGACCCCCCTCCCCCGCAGCACATTCCCATTACAAAGTACCAAACATCAAACGCCTCTTTTACAAATACATACAAATTGCAAGTGTTGACCTCAAAGACCCTGCCCCTGCGGTCCACAAAGGCACCCATGTCCTGTAAGCCCACAGATATAAAGGGAGGAACCAAGGGAGAAAAGAGACCTGAGACCAAACAAACAGAATGGGTCTCATGTAACGCCCACAGAAGAAGCTTGACCAACCCAACCCACCTTGTAACAGCCCTACTACGTGGGCCAGGGTGGCATAACCTCACTTGATGTAGACATCCCCCAAACAACACTGTTGTGTGGCCGTGTTGTGTGTGTGTGTGTTGTTTGTTTGTGTGTGTGTGTGAAGTGACATCTACTAAACATTCATTATTTTAAAGGCATTGTTCTAGGTGCTTTTATACATATTACAGCACATCAATTCTGTATAAACTCCTGAGGGGATCTTATAAATTGAATTTATTTTTCAAATAAAGAAACTTGACCCCATCCAGGTTTTATATAGCCTGTAAAATATAGAGCCAAATAAGGATTAGAACCTTGGTCCTCTCCAACCAACCCCCTATTTGTTATCTTAGGCCACAAATAGGGCAAAGAGTATTCTCTTGGGCTGAAGGTGAAAGCTTGAAGAATACTAATGCATTTGGGCAGTTCAGTTAAAAAATATTTGGGTTGTATAAGCATTCCTGGCCCTAGGATGGCCCATAAATATTCAATGCTGCCTGACCTTATCTCTGTGTAAAACCAGGCTGGTGCAGAGCGGCATCACTGGCCTTAGGACACCCAGTGGTTACCATCCATTCCTCCCAGAGATAAACAGAATAAGACACATCATGCATATTTTGCTGTCCTCAGTTCCTCCTCCCCAGCCAAGCCAGGACTTCCATCCCCTGACTGGACCTTAGATCAACCACATCCAATGTGTCCACCCCATACCTCTGTCCCCTTGACCCTGCATTGGTCGTCAATTTTCCACACCAAACGCTCCCGCCATCTTATTTTATCCCACATCCTATCCTGGCCATAAGTCCCTGCAGAAGCCAGGTGCCACGGGCTTGCCTCTTCTCCCTCTTCCCCTCCCTTCCTCAACCCAGGCAACAATGGATCCTCAGATCTTCTGTAGCACAGAGACTCCTCAGGTCCGGGACAGTAACTGGTACATTTTGTTAATTCATACCAACTCACAATGTATACATGTGTTTTTCCCAGCTTTTGTCTATTTTGAATGATGTTTGCTGTAACATGGGTGGTCCCCTACTTGGCTTCCCTTAATTACCTTTCCCTATTATTTGTTCCTTCCCCTCGAAATTTGGAAAGGCACACAATAGTAAGCAGCTACAATACCTGTATTTTTCAAACAATCCCAGTTTCATGAAATTTTTTTCCTATTGTCTTCACAATCCCAGAAAAGTCCCAGAAATTCAAAAAAAAAAAAAAAAAAAAATCCTCCTCTGTGAGCCTTATATCCAGAAGAAAAACTAAGAGACCCTTTATAAGATCTTGAATTTTTTTTTATTAATTCAGAAATTTCATTACTTTTCAAGTTCCACCCTATTAAATAAAGAACAAACATCTATGGTTGCCCTGGCTGCCCTCCAGTTAATCAGCTCTGTCCTTCCATTTAACTGCCAAAACCTCTCTCATGTTCCCACCCCACACACTTCTTTCCCATCCTCACACCCTTGCCACTTTTTCTTAATGCCCCCTGCAATCTTGGCTTGGCGGCAAACAACTCTACTGACTCTGCTTCTTGCCAAGGTCACCAATACATTCTTTTCTAAACAAGTTCAATTATACCTATTTCTTTGATTAGCAAATAAATTCTTCATTGTAGGAAAACGTGGCCAAAGTCAGAGTAGTGCAAAGGAGCAAGACAAAGGAATAACCCGTACAAAATCATAGCAACCCTGAGGTTGAGCTTAGAGCACTTTGGCATTCTTTCGTCCATTCCATCTTTTTTTCTTTATTCCAATAACAGCTTCCATTTCACCATCCTCAAAACCTTCCCTGGTCCCCTGAGCACATAATGCCTAATGAATATTTACTTCTTTAAAACTACCCTCCTCTGCCCTGCTTCTCTAGTTTTCCCGCCATCCAGTTTCTACCACCCATTTCCTTTGCGTCCTCATTCAGGTGCCAGGATTTTACATAGTTGGCTGAATTGAGGACTTCCATAGGTGCCAGGACTCCCCTGCAAAACCCAATTTAACCACAGGGCATGTCATTATTAAAGTCAGGATAGAGGTCAAGTAATAAATCTAGCCACCAAACCCTCAACAATCTTCAAAACCATATTCAGTCCACCTTACAAGAGATGACCCTCATCTGTAATTCATCCCTGACTCCCCTGACAGGTTTGGTCACTGTTTCCCCTGACCGTCCCTGATACCCCTCAGTGCTCTCTCCCTCCTTCCTACTGTAGAAGTACCCACTTTGACTGAACAATGAACCCTCGTCCAACCTGACAGTGTCCCTCTATACTGGGAGCTCTTTTATTTCCTCCTGGAAAACAGTGAAAGACATTGTCAGATTCGGGGCCCCATAGAGGGGAGGTCTGACTTGCCCAAGTCACACAGTTATAACACAATTTGAAGCCACGCAACTCCCATACCTGTGGGGAGCCCTGGTCCTGAGTTCTTTCTACAGCCTGATTAACAGCATGAGAAAAGGATATGGGGTGCCCTGCCAGGCCCCAACTTCCAAAGGTGAAGACCAACCACGGCCTGGAGTGACGGTTAGGAAAACAGAGGCCAGATCAGAGCATGCAACAGTGCCTGCGGCTGAGTGTGGGCCTTGCAGCCGCAATATCCCAAATTCACCAAGAGAAACTGCTTTCTGTGACTCACTCAGCCTCCCAATCATTGGAAACTCCCTAATCCCCACACCTGAAATTTCAGCCCGGAAGCCCTTAATCAAAACTCATCTCTCTTCTTCAAACCATTTGACCAAATAAATAGGGAGGCCCAGGGTCCCACTGCTCACAAATGCAAGAATAGTTCAAGAGAGGGAGTTCCAAACATGATTAATTAGGAGATCAGGAAGAGTTAAGGGAAGAAAATACATCGAAGCTCAGTCCCCTAAAGGATGAGTAGGAATTGACCATGGTAAAAAAAAAAAAAAAAAAAATATATTATCTATTTATATCAATATAATAATATGTGTGTGGTGGTGGTTGTGTGTGTGTGAGTGTTGTGTGTGTGTGTTTTTAATTGCAGGAAGGAATCTACTGAGCCAAAGCACGGAGGTGACAGCAATAGGAGCGCTGAAAAACAGCTAACCACAAGCTGCCTCCTGGGGCGACTCCTCCTATGCTCTAAGGAGCTCCTAGATGCTCCAAGTCACTTCCCAATCTTCCCAAAGACCCAGTTTCAGCCAACTGCGGTGGGTGGGGGCATGGGTGAAGGACCGAACTACTGGAGGCCCTCTGAAGGCAAACATGTCTAATATGAATATCCTGCTCTCTCCCCTTTAGTAGTTTTCTGTTGACCATAGTAAGTCAGGTAATGTCTCTGATTCCTCACTTTTCCACATCTGTAAAATGAGGATTATTGATACACACCTTAGTCATTGCTGTAAGAATTACATGTAGTAATCTAAGCGTGTAGTAACTGCTCAATAAGTGATATGGGCAACCAACATCGTTTATTGCTTAACTACTTTGAGAACAATATTTTAACACATAAACAGCCCTGGGAACAACCAGTTGTTGAGGCCTCAGTCCCATGTCCCTACCCTCACCCTTGTCTCTTCCATTTTTGTAATGAGTTGTGAGTCATAAAAGACTTAGTTCCTTGTTTACATTAGCCCATGGGTCCTTGACAAAGCATTTAACTCGGTGTCCCTCCCACCTGTAAAATGGGCACCCTCCCCATAGGTTCATGGGGGGAAGTCAATGATGCATGTTGTGAAAGCCCCAGCCAGTACACTCTCAGTGCTCAGTAGAGGTTTTTGGAAATTCCTTGCCTTCCCCTGCTACCCTCCTGGAGCCCTGTGCGGCCCTGGGCTGGTCTGTTGGGTCCAGAGTTTGCTTAGTGTTTGCAGGGTGGGGTGGGAATGGGTATGAGGCAGGCCCAGAGCTTAATGCACAAATAACCACCATCCCGGTTCTTCTACTTCAAAAGTCCAGCTCTCCAACCCTTTAATCCATGGAGACAGCTCCTTCCCTGGCCACTCTCCAGGTCCCCCCGCTCCCACTTCCAATGCAGAGGAGCGCTCCTGTGAAGGAGCTTGGGTCTTTGCAGCTGCCTTTACGCATGCAAGGCCTGGTTAATAGGAACCCAGGAACCCAGGGGCTGCGACTCAGCGACTCATCCATACCCTGGCAAAACCCCCACCCCCGCCTACAGGCTACACACCGGCTCCCTATGACACCCCCCCCCGTCTCTGACCATGTTCCCTACCCCTCCAAGCCCCACCAGGCAGAATGGGTGTACAGTAATAGTGGTCCCATCCTCTCCCACGGTGACCACAATGTACGAACCAAAGCATCATACCCCAAGCCTGATAGTTCCAAGTGTTCTCATGGGACAATGGAAACCTAAAATTAAAAGTGAGGCCATCTCAGAAAATCCCAGACATGTGTTTGCCAAGTTGTTTACCACCCCTCTCACTGTAGGCGAACCTCTCTCTTTAGCAAAGCTGAGTATTCCTTTGGGACACAGCCGAGAAGTAGTGGATGGCCTGGGTGGGGAGGAGGGAATTGCAGTATGAAATCACTTTTTTGGCAACTTGATTTGTATTTTAAAATGCACTAATGGAGTTGGCCTTCTTCAAGAAGAAAAAAACACAGTGGTATCTTTTTCGAAGGGCATGAATGCATCTGGGAAGGATTCCAATATAAATGAGCATTTTTTAGATTTTGGGAATACCGGATTTTGCTTAAACTTAGGCACATAACATACCGTATCCCCCTTATGCAACCCTTTCATTTGAGGCTTCCTGCTCGAGTACCTTGGTGACGAATTTCAACTACCCCTGGTGCCATTGCACCAGCTGGGACTCAGCTCTGCCACTTCATACACATCTTAGGGCTGCTTTTTGCTCTGAGCTGAATGGAGAATGGGATGGGGTTGGGCAGCAATATCTTCCCTCAACCAGAACGGGGGGCAGGATAAAAGCGGTCATGTTCATAATCACTGAAGCCCTTTGCTGAGGCACAGAGAGACAGACCCAGTTGATCCCTCCCCCTAGGATTCGCCTTCAGAACTTCTAAAAACAGTAACATCTGCCAGCGGTAGGCGCATAACTTCTTAAAATAACATCCCAGCGTAGTGCACATATGCCTTTTCCCAGCTTACCATTAGGCCCAGCTTGAACCTGAGCACATCCTGTTTTGCAAATCATCTTAACCCGGGGGCTCTCCCTTATCCCCAAATAGCCCCCTCCTCCTAGTTCGAATGAGTCCCCCTTCCTCCCTGATCTGATACCCCCTCCTCCTGAGTTCTGTGAGCCCCTCCTCCTTAGTTCTGATGAGCCCCTCCTCCTGAGTCTGATGAGCCCCGCCTCCTGATTTCTGATGACCCCTCCTCCTGATTCTGATTAGCCCCCCCTCCTCCTGATTTTTTCTGATGAGCCCCCTACTCCTGAGTTCTGATAGGCCCCTCCTCCTGAGTTCTGATAGCCCCCGCTCCTGAGTTCGATGACCCCTCCACCTGAATCTGATGAGCCCCCCGCCTCCTGAGTTCTGATACCCGCCCTCCTGAGTTTTCCTGAACTCAGGCAACCAAGGAGCCTGGAACATTCCGGGTAACCTTCGTGCCAACCCCGCTGCTCCCTGCTCCCGCACCCAGGCACAGCTAGCCCTTGGCACTCTCGCAGTCACAAATAATGGAATCAGGATGCTGGAGTGTCCTTAAAGAGCCTAAGCCTCCAGCTCCCGTGGTGAAATGGGAAAACTGAGGCCTGAGAGGCATTATTATTGGCCGGTAATAGGAGACTCCGATTTGTCTTCTCTCTCTCCATTTTCCCTCGAAGGTGGTGGGACTGGCCACCCTTGGAGCCTGCATCCACCCTGAAAAAGGAAAAACCCCCCTGTGGTCCCACATTAGTCCACGCCCAACTCCAATGGTGTTGGCTGATGCTGTCATAATTCTTCACAAAGAAATTTTTTAAAGAAAACGAGTGCAGGAAGCCTCATAGTTTTTCCGTCCTTGACTTTAGGAGGACAGTGTGGTGTCAAGAAAAAAATTGGGATCGGAGCCAGACACTTGGCTCTGGAAAAATGCGAAAGCGCACAACACAAGTGACCGGGCACAGTCACATGGTTTGGGAACTCAGCGCAGGTGTCAATAGTGGAACCATTACCGATTTTGCCCACTGTGTGCCCTTGGGCACTACAAACCAAATCTCCTCAAGTTTTGGTTCTCTAGGAGAAATAAGATCTTAAAATAAACACGACCCCAGCCTACCACCCAGGGAAATCAGGTCTCCCAGGCGTTCATTTAGGAAGGAGACACTTGAATACAGAGAAGAGGTTTTTACTACATGATTCCCAAGGATGAGACAATTCCTGGTTGAGGGATCCACCAGACAACAGTGATTCAGGGGGAAAACTATAGGATGCAGAAAGAGGGCCCCTTATGTGACTACTAAAAACAAAGGCCTGAACCTCCAACCCCTACCTCCGCCATGGTCCCAAAGAACTGGGGGGCCCCTAGAGGAACCAACATTTAATGGGCCCCTATTGCGTCTGTAACATTTAGCTATACTAATTTAATCCTCAACCCCAGCCCTTGGTGGGGTTAACATTATTCCTGCAGAGGAAGGTCAATTTGAGCCTCAAGGTCACACAAATTGAAAATGTAGAAGCTAGAGTTTAAACCCCAACATGCACCTGCTCCTGCACATCCCTCTGTGAGGCACAGCCCAAGGCATCAAGCCTTTTCAAGTTCTGGCCCAGCTCCAGAGACCATCCTAACCCCTGTCCTTCACCAGCCTCAGTGCCCAAATCCCACTCCTCCTGGAAGACCACCACAATTCCATGCCTTGCCCAATACCTAGAGCATGATTTAACCTGGTCCTATGGAACATGGATGACAGTGTTTTGGTAAATCCTCCAGAAACCATGCCAAGTAGGACGTGTAAAATGTGATTGTTGTGTGTGTGTGTGGGTGTAAGTGGCCTCTAGCTCTCATCAATTTTCAAGGAGAGTCTATGCCCCATGAAGGCTAGAACCTCCAACTCCCCAACCCTCTGTAGGGCCTATGCCTTGTCCCTCGGCCGTTTTCCCTGGAAAGAGCCCCTTGAAAACTCCATGGGAGAAAGGAGCTCCCCTGAAGCATTCTTCTAGCTCCAGGCCGGAGGCGATGGAAGCCTATGGCTCCTTCAGACCCTCTGGGGGCTAATCTCATCTTGACAAGACCCAGTTCCCTTGAGCACAGGTGATTCTTATCTGCTCTCCATTCTCTGTGAAACATAGGTCTGGACAGCAAGGGCTGGTGTACTCCTGCATGTCCAGTAGGGGTGAAGTGGGGTGAAAGGGCAGGCTGTGATTTTGGGCTTCTGGAGGCGATCCAAGGTGGGGTGTGTTTCAAGAAGAGCAGCTGGCCTGGGCTGTGGTGCAGACAGAGCACAGAGGATCTCCCATCCCCCTCGGTTTGGCCGATGAGGACTGAGTTGACAGCAACAGGTCCGAGCCAAGTGTCCTGAGGGGCTCTCAGCCTCATCAGCCACCACAGAGGCCCCGGAAATACCAAGCGGGGGATGGGAGACAGAGTGGGTTGCGGAGACAGGGCCAAACCCCCCTATCACTTGGGTCTCTGCCAGGCGCATCCGTTCAGCCCAACCCCATACTGTTCCTCTCCCGGGCCACCCTTCCCTGCCATTAGAACAGCTGCACCCTCCGCACCAGCCCCAGCTTTCCTCACCTAGCAGGCTCCAACCACCACACTCATAAAAGACCCCTTTATGTTTTTATTCAAATAAATGCAATTAAGAGAGCATTAAAGTATTGCGAACGATAGAGTTTTTCATTTTCCTTTTATTTGATTAGAGAAAAAATTTCCCCCCCCCCCACCGCACCATTTCCCACCAAATAAAACCCAACCTGAGGCCCATATGTTCCGGGGCATCCATTAGAATAGTTACCTATTCCATCTCACACACTAATTGTGATTAGCGTGTACGGTCCCCCCCGGCCTGCTGCAGTAAGGATTGGAGCCTTGATTAAAGCGGCCCTTCGCTGGCAGAATTGTGGGCTCCTCGCCTGGGAACCTCACAGAGGGTGTGGGTGGTAATTGCTCGGCAGAGTCTCCGCTCACATGGCCCAGCAGGCCGGACAGGCCTCGAGGGCAGTTGTCCTGTGTAATTAGGCATTTTTCCCTCTCTCTAGCCTTTCCGCTCAGACTCCCCTGCATCACTAACACTACCTCTCATCCCAACTCAATCACAAGCAACAACACGATCTCCTTCCATGCACGCCTTTGCGCACGACCTACACGCACTGCACACCCTTCTTTCCTTCTACCTCTCCTCTTCACTTCATTGTCCTCTCGTCCTTTCCTCCCTTTTCTTTCCATCTCAGCCCCTGGCTACTTGCCTTGGGCTACCCAGCAGCCTCTCCTCCATCATTTGTTCAGAGGCACATTCAAGACACCACACACCTCTCCTCCTCAGTCGAGGCCAAAGCTCCAAGATGAAGAACTGAATAGACCGAAAGTGAAAAAAAATTGATTGAGGGAATAAGTCAAAGCCTGAAGAGAGAGAGGAGGGTGGGTCACAACCCCCTGTTAAAAAATGTGACTGTGCCAAATTCTAAACAGGAATGTTAAGTCTATGACCCCTCCCACCCCAATCACCGAAGGACTCGTCACTGGGAGGCCCAGGTTCCTCCTTACCTCCTCCAACTGGGGGGTCGTCTGGTCCTGGCCCCACAGCCTGCATTCTGCCCTTTGCTTGGGACAGAAAGCTTATGGGACCCCCCTGTTCCCAATTGCCATGTCCTGCATAATCCTTTCAACAGCTCAACCCAGGGTATCTATAAAACACCACCAGACATGGCTTCAACATTTGGCAAAAACAAAAAACAATATGCCTATGAGCTAGAAATAGAACTAAAAAATATGCCGTCAGCTCTCTAGCCTGTCCTATCCTGGGTGCCAAGGAGTTTGGGGGGGGGAAAAGGCTTGTGGAGAGAAACGGGGCCACCTTCACCCCCCACTCCGAAGCTGTGGGACCTCTGCCCTCCCAGAAGCTCCGAGTCCATTCCACAAACAGCCACGGGTCCTCAACGTCACAAGTGAGCACACTTGCAGGGCCTCTGAGAGGTATGGTGTCCCCTTGCCCCCAGTGGGGAAGAAGTGCAGGGCTCAGCATTTTTCCATAATTTCCGTGGATAATTTCTAGAGCAGACCTGCCCCGTAAGGACCAGCCCTACTAGATAAAAGGCTCTTGGCCCCACCTGGACCAAGAAAGGGGCCTGATGCACCTTGAGCTTCCCCTGCCAGTTCTCCTTTCCAGGCTTCTGCCAAAGCACCCACCTGCTTGTCCCTGTGTGTAAACCCCAAGCCCATACACACAACTTTCTCGATCTGCTCTTTAAGAAGCTGCCTGTAGAGTGGAAAGGCAGGATGCTTGATGCCTACTTGGGGTAAAGGAAGACGGAACAAATT
>JAJQQW010000852.1:0-10000 GCA_025583905.1 Ia io
ATGTAAAAAAAAAATAAAAAAAAAAAAAAAAAAAATAAAAAAAAAAAAAAAAAATAAAAAAAAAAAAATAAATAAAAAAATAAATAAAAAATTAGTTTCTTTAAAAAAATTATCTAAAAAAATTAAAAAAAAAAATTAAAAAAAAACTTAAAAAAATAAAAGTTTAAAAAAAGTAAAAATAATTTAAAAAAAATTTAAAAAAAAAAAAAATTTTTTTTTTTTTTTTTTTTTTTTTTTTTTTTTTTTTTTTTTTTTTTTTTTTTTTTTTTTTTTTTTTTTTTTTTTTTTTTTTTTTTTTTTTTTTTTTTTTTTTTTTTTTTTTTTTTTTTTTTTTTTTTTTTTTTTTTTTTTTTTTTTTTTTTTTTTTTTTTTTTTTTTTTTTTTTTTTTTTTTTTTTTTTTTTTTTTTTTTTTTTTTTTTTTTTTTTTTTTTTTTTTTTTTTTTTTTTTTTTTTTTTTTTTTTTTTTTTTTTTTTTTTTTTTTTTTTTTTTTTTTTTTTTTTTTTTTTTTTTTTTTTTTTTTTTTTTTTTTTTTTTTTTTTTTTTTTTTTTTTTTTTTTTTTTTTTTTTTTTTTTTTTTTTTTTTTTTTTTTTTTTTTTTTTTTTTTTTTTTTTTTTTTTTTTTTTTTTTTTTTTTTTTTTTTTTTTTTTTTTTTTTTTTTTTTTTTTTTTTTTTTTTTTTTTTTTTTTTTTTTTTTTTTTTTTTTTTTTTTTTTTTTTTTTTTTTTTTTTTTTTTTTTTTTTTTTTTTTTTTTTTTTTTTTTTTTTTTTTTTTTTTTTTTTTTTTTTTTTTTTTTTTTTTTTTTTTTTTTTTTTTTTTTTTTTTTTTTTTTTTTTTTTTTTTTTTTTTTTTTTTTTTTTTTTTTTAAAAATTTTTTTATAAATATAAAAAAAAAAAAAAAAAAAAAATTTTTTAAAAAAAAAAAAAAAAAAAAAAAAAAAAAAAAAAAAAAAAAAAAAAAAAAAAAAAAAAAAAAAAAATTAAAAAAAAAAAAAAAAAAAAAAAAAAAAAAAAAAAAAAAAAAAAAAAAAAAAAAAAAAAAAAAAAAAAAAAAAAAAAAAAAAAAAAAAAAAAAAAAAAAAAAAAAAAAAAAAAAAAAAAAAAAAAAAAAAAAAAAAAAAAAAAAAAAAAAAAAAAAAAAAAAAAAAAAAAAAAAAAAAAAAAAAAAAAAAAAAAAAAAAAAAAAAAAAAAAAAAAAAAAAAAAAAAAAAAAAAAAAAAAAAAAAAAAAAAAAAAAAAAAAAAAAAAAAAAAAAAAAAAAAAAAAAAAAAAAAAAAAAAAAAAAAAAAAAAAAAAAAAAAAAAAAAAAAAAAAAAAAAAAAAAAAAAAAAAAAAAAAAAAAAAAAAAAAAAAAAAAAAAAAAAAAAAAAAAAAAAAAAAAAAAAAAAAAAAAAAAAAAAAAAAAAAAAAAAAAAAAAAAAAAAAAAAAAAAAAAAAAAAAAAAAAAAAAAAAAAAAAAAAAAAAAAAAAAAAAAAAAAAAAAAAAAAAAAAAAAAAAAAAAAAAAAAAAAAAAAAAAAAAAAAAAAAAAAAAAAAAAAAAAAAAAAAAAAAAAAAAAAAAAAAAAAAAAAAAAAAAAAAAAAAAAAAAAAAAAAAAAAAAAAAAAAAAAAAAAAAAAAAAAAAAAAAAAAAAAAAAAAAAAAAAAAAAAAAAAAAAAAAAAAAAAAAAAAAAAAAAAAAAAAAAAAAAAAAAAAAAAAAAAAAAAAAAAAAAAAAAAAAAAAAAAAAAAAAAAAAAAAAAAAAAAAAAAAAAAAAAAAAAAAAAAAAAAAAAAAAAAAAAAAAAAAAAAAAAAAAAAAAAAAAAAAAAAAAAAAAAAAAAAAAAAAAAAAAAAAAAAAAAAAAAAAAAAAAAAAAAAAAAAAAAAAAAAAAAAAAAAAAAAAAAAAAAAAAAAAAAAAAAAAAAAAAAAAAAAAAAAAAAAAAAAAAAAAAAAAAAAAAAAAAAAAAAAAAAAAAAAAAAAAAAAAAAAAAAAAAAAAAAAAAAAAAAAAAAAAAAAAAAAAAAAAAAAAAAAAAAAAAAAAAAAAAAAAAAAAAAAAAAAAAAAAAAAAAAAAAAAAAAAAAAAAAAAAAAAAAAAAAAAAAAAAAAAAAAAAAAAAAAAAAAAAAAAAAAAAAAAAAAAAAAAAAAAAAAAAAAAAAAAAAAAAAAAAAAAAAAAAAAAAAAAAAAAAAAAAAAAAAAAAAAAAAAAAAAAAAAAAAAAAAAAAAAAAAAAAAAAAAAAAAAAAAAAAAAAAAAAAAAAAAAAAAAAAAAAAAAAAAAAAAAAAAAAAAAAAAAAAAAAAAAAAAAAAAAAAAAAAAAAAAAAAAAAAAAAAAAAAAAAAAAAAAAAAAAAAAAAAAAAAAAAAAAAAAAAAAAAAAAAAAAAAAAAAAAAAAAAAAAAAAAAAAAAAAAAAAAAAAAAAAAAAAAAAAAAAAAAAAAAAAAAAAAAAAAAAAAAAAAAAAAAAAAAAAAAAAAAAAAAAAAAAAAAAAAAAAAAAAAAAAAAAAAAAAAAAAAAAAAAAAAAAAAAAAAAAAAAAAAAAAAAAAAAAAAAAAAAAAAAAAAAAAAAAAAAAAAAAAAAAAAAAAAAAAAAAAAAAAAAAAAAAAAAAAAAAAAAAAAAAAAAAAAAAAAAAAAAAAAAAAAAAAAAAAAAAAAAAAAAAAAAAAAAAAAAAAAAAAAAAAAAAAAAAAAAAAAAAAAAAAAAAAAAAAAAAAAAAAAAAAAAAAAAAAAAAAAAAAAAAAAAAAAAAAAAAAAAAAAAAAAAAAAAAAAAAAAAAAAAAAAAAAAAAAAAAAAAAAAAAAAAAAAAAAAAAAAAAAAAAAAAAAAAAAAAAAAAAAAAAAAAAAAAAAAAAAAAAAAAAAAAAAAAAAAAAAAAAAAAAAAAAAAAAAAAAAAAAAAAAAAAAAAAAAAAAAAAAAAAAAAAAAAAAAAAAAAAAAAAAAAAAAAAAAAAAAAAAAAAAAAAAAAAAAAAAAAAAAAAAAAAAAAAAAAAAAAAAAAAAAAAAAAAAAAAAAAAAAAAAAAAAAAAAAAAAAAAAAAAAAAAAAAAAAAAAAAAAAAAAAAAAAAAAAAAAAAAAAAAAAAAAAAAAAAAAAAAAAAAAAAAAAAAAAAAAAAAAAAAAAAAAAAAAAAAAAAAAAAAAAAAAAAAAAAAAAAAAAAAAAAAAAAAAAAAAAAAAAAAAAAAAAAAAAAAAAAAAAAAAAAAAAAAAAAAAAAAAAAAAAAAAAAAAAAAAAAAAAAAAAAAAAAAAAAAAAAAAAAAAATAAAAAAAAAAAAAAAAAAAAAAAAAAAAAAAAAAAAAAAAAAAAAAAAAAAAAAAAAAAAAAAAAAAAAAAAAAAAAAAAAAAAAAAAAAAAAAAAAAAAAAAAAAAAAAAAAAAAAAAAAAAAAAAAAAAAAAAAAAAAAAAAAAAAAAAAAAAAAAAAAAAAAAAAAAAAAAAAAAAAAAAAAAAAAAAAAAAAAAAAAAAAAAAAAAAAAAAAAAAAAAAAAAAAAAAAAAAAAAAAAAAAAAAAAAAAAAAAAAAAAAAAAAAAAAAAAAAAAAAAAAAAAAAAAAAAAAAAAAAAAAAAAAAAAAAAAAAAAAAAAAAAAAAAAAAAAAAAAAAAAAAAAAAAAAAAAAAAAAAAAAAAAAAAAAAAAAAAAAAAAAAAAAAAAAAAAAAAAAAAAAAAAAAAAAAAAAAAAAAAAAAAAAAAAAAAAAAAAAAAAAAAAAAAAAAAAAAAAAAAAAAAAAAAAAAAAAAAAAAAAAAAAAAAAAAAAAAAAAAAAAAAAAAAAAAAAAAAAAAAAAAAAAAAAAAAAAAAAAAAAAAAAAAAAAAAAAAAAAAAAAAAAAAAAAAAAAAAAAAAAAAAAAAAAAAAAAAAAAAAAAAAAAAAAAAAAAAAAAAAAAAAAAAAAAAAAAAAAAAAAAAAAAAAAAAAAAAAAAAAAAAAAAAAAAAAAAAAAAAAAAAAAAAAAAAAAAAAAAAAAAAAAAAAAAAAAAAAAAAAAAAAAAAAAAAAAAAAAAAAAAAAAAAAAAAAAAAAAAAAAAAAAAAAAAAAAAAAAAAAAAAAAAAAAAAAAAAAAAAAAAAAAAAAAAAAAAAAAAAAAAAAAAAAAAAAAAAAAAAAAAAAAAAAAAAAAAAAAAAAAAAAAAAAAAAAAAAAAAAAAAAAAAAAAAAAAAAAAAAAAAAAAAAAAAAAAAAAAAAAAAAAAAAAAAAAAAAAAAAAAAAAAAAAAAAAAAAAAAAAAAAAAAAAAAAAAAAAAAAAAAAAAAAAAAAAAAAAAAAAAAAAAAAAAAAAAAAAAAAAAAAAAAAAAAAAAAAAAAAAAAAAAAAAAAAAAAAAAAAAAAAAAAAAAAAAAAAAAAAAAAAAAAAAAAAAAAAAAAAAAAAAAAAAAAAAAAAAAAAAAAAAAAAAAAAAAAAAAAAAAAAAAAAAAAAAAAAAAAAAAAAAAAAAAAAAAAAAAAAAAAAAAAAAAAAAAAAAAAAAAAAAAAAAAAAAAAAAAAAAAAAAAAAAAAAAAAAAAAAAAAAAAAAAAAAAAAAAAAAAAAAAAAAAAAAAAAAAAAAAAAAAAAAAAAAAAAAAAAAAAAAAAAAAAAAAAAAAAAAAAAAAAAAAAAAAAAAAAAAAAAAAAAAAAAAAAAAAAAAAAAAAAAAAAAAAAAAAAAAAAAAAAAAAAAAAAAAAAAAAAAAAAAAAAAAAAAAAAAAAAAAAAAAAAAAAAAAAAAAAAAAAAAAAAAAAAAAAAAAAAAAAAAAAAAAAAAAAAAAAAAAAAAAAAAAAAAAAAAAAAAAAAAAAAAAAAAAAAAAAAAAAAAAAAAAAAAAAAAAAAAAAAAAAAAAAAAAAAAAAAAAAAAAAAAAAAAAAAAAAAAAAAAAAAAAAAAAAAAAAAAAAAAAAAAAAAAAAAAAAAAAAAAAAAAAAAAAAAAAAAAAAAAAAAAAAAAAAAAAAAAAAAAAAAAAAAAAAAAAAAAAAAAAAAAAAAAAAAAAAAAAAAAAAAAAAAAAAAAAAAAAAAAAAAAAAAAAAAAAAAAAAAAAAAAAAAAAAAAAAAAAAAAAAAAAAAAAAAAAAAAAAAAAAAAAAAAAAAAAAAAAAAAAAAAAAAAAAAAAAAAAAAAAAAAAAAAAAAAAAAAAAAAAAAAAAAAAAAAAAAAAAAAAAAAAAAAAAAAAAAAAAAAAAAAAAAAAAAAAAAAAAAAAAAAAAAAAAAAAAAAAAAAAAAAAAAAAAAAAAAAAAAAAAAAAAAAAAAAAAAAAAAAAAAAAAAAAAAAAAAAAAAAAAAAAAAAAAAAAAAAAAAAAAAAAAAAAAAAAAAAAAAAAAAAAAAAAAAAAAAAAAAAAAAAAAAAAAAAAAAAAAAAAAAAAAAAAAAAAAAAAAAAAAAAAAAAAAAAAAAAAAAAAAAAAAAAAAAAAAAAAAAAAAAAAAAAAAAAAAAAAAAAAAAAAAAAAAAAAAAAAAAAAAAAAAAAAAAAAAAAAAAAAAAAAAAAAAAAAAAAAAAAAAAAAAAAAAAAAAAAAAAAAAAAAAAAAAAAAAAAAAAAAAAAAAAAAAAAAAAAAAAAAAAAAAAAAAAAAAAAAAAAAAAAAAAAAAAAAAAAAAAAAAAAAAAAAAAAAAAAAAAAAAAAAAAAAAAAAAAAAAAAAAAAAAAAAAAAAAAAAAAAAAAAAAAAAAAAAAAAAAAAAAAAAAAAAAAAAAAAAAAAAAAAAAAAAAAAAAAAAAAAAAAAAAAAAAAAAAAAAAAAAAAAAAAAAAAAAAAAAAAAAAAAAAAAAAAAAAAAAAAAAAAAAAAAAAAAAAAAAAAAAAAAAAAAAAAAAAAAAAAAAAAAAAAAAAAAAAAAAAAAAAAAAAAAAAAAAAAAAAAAAAAAAAAAAAAAAAAAAAAAAAAAAAAAAAAAAAAAAAAAAAAAAAAAAAAAAAAAAAAAAAAAAAAAAAAAAAAAAAAAAAAAAAAAAAAAAAAAAAAAAAAAAAAAAAAAAAAAAAAAAAAAAAAAAAAAAAAAAAAAAAAAAAAAAAAAAAAAAAAAAAAAAAAAAAAAAAAAAAAAAAAAAAAAAAAAAAAAAAAAAAAAAAAAAAAAAAAAAAAAAAAAAAAAAAAAAAAAAAAAAAAAAAAAAAAAAAAAAAAAAAAAAAAAAAAAAAAAAAAAAAAAAAAAAAAAAAAAAAAAAAAAAAAAAAAAAAAAAAAAAAAAAAAAAAAAAAAAAAAAAAAAAAAAAAAAAAAAAAAAAAAAAAAAAAAAAAAAAAAAAAAAAAAAAAAAAAAAAAAAAAAAAAAAAAAAAAAAAAAAAAAAAAAAAAAAAAAAAAAAAAAAAAAAAAAAAAAAAAAAAAAAAAAAAAAAAAAAAAAAAAAAAAAAAAAAAAAAAAAAAAAAAAAAAAAAAAAAAAAAAAAAAAAAAAAAAAAAAAAAAAAAAAAAAAAAAAAAAAAAAAAAAAAAAAAAAAAAAAAAAAAAAAAAAAAAAAAAAAAAAAAAAAAAAAAAAAAAAAAAAAAAAAAAAAAAAAAAAAAAAAAAAAAAAAAAAAAAAAAAAAAAAAAAAAAAAAAAAAAAAAAAAAAAAAAAAAAAAAAAAAAAAAAAAAAAAAAAAAAAAAAAAAAAAAAAAAAAAAAAAAAAAAAAAAAAAAAAAAAAAAAAAAAAAAAAAAAAAAAAAAAAAAAAAAAAAAAAAAAAAAAAAAAAAAAAAAAAAAAAAAAAAAAAAAAAAAAAAAAAAAAAAAAAAAAAAAAAAAAAAAAAAAAAAAAAAAAAAAAAAAAAAAAAAAAAAAAAAAAAAAAAAAAAAAAAAAAAAAAAAAAAAAAAAAAAAAAAAAAAAAAAAAAAAAAAAAAAAAAAAAAAAAAAAAAAAAAAAAAAAAAAAAAAAAAAAAAAAAAAAAAAAAAAAAAAAAAAAAAAAAAAAAAAAAAAAAAAAAAAAAAAAAAAAAAAAAAAAAAAAAAAAAAAAAAAAAAAAAAAAAAAAAAAAAAAAAAAAAAAAAAAAAAAAAAAAAAAAAAAAAAAAAAAAAAAAAAAAAAAAAAAAAAAAAAAAAAAAAAAAAAAAAAAAAAAAAAAAAAAAAAAAAAAAAAAAAAAAAAAAAAAAAAAAAAAAAAAAAAAAAAAAAAAAAAAAAAAAAAAAAAAAAAAAAAAAAAAAAAAAAAAAAAAAAAAAAAAAAAAAAAAAAAAAAAAAAAAAAAAAAAAAAAAAAAAAAAAAAAAAAAAAAAAAAAAAAAAAAAAAAAAAAAAAAAAAAAAAAAAAAAAAAAAAAAAAAAAAAAAAAAAAAAAAAAAAAAAAAAAAAAAAAAAAAAAAAAAAAAAAAAAAAAAAAAAAAAAAAAAAAAAAAAAAAAAAAAAAAAAAAAAAAAAAAAAAAAAAAAAAAAAAAAAAAAAAAAAAAAAAAAAAAAAAAAAAAAAAAAAAAAAAAAAAAAAAAAAAAAAAAAAAAAAAAAAAAAAAAAAAAAAAAAAAAAAAAAAAAAAAAAAAAAAAAAAAAAAAAAAAAAAAAAAAAAAAAAAAAAAAAAAAAAAAAAAAAAAAAAAAAAAAAAAAAAAAAAAAAAAAAAAAAAAAAAAAAAAAAAAAAAAAAAAAAAAAAAAAAAAAAAAAAAAAAAAAAAAAAAAAAAAAAAAAAAAAAAAAAAAAAAAAAAAAAAAAAAAAAAAAAAAAAAAAAAAAAAAAAAAAAAAAAAAAAAAAAAAAAAAAAAAAAAAAAAAAAAAAAAAAAAAAAAAAAAAAAAAAAAAAAAAAAAAAAAAAAAAAAAAAAAAAAAAAAAAAAAAAAAAAAAAAAAAAAAAAAAAAAAAAAAAAAAAAAAAAAAAAAAAAAAAAAAAAAAAAAAAAAAAAAAAAAAAAAAAAAAAAAAAAAAAAAAAAAAAAAAAAAAAAAAAAAAAAAAAAAAAAAAAAAAAAAAAAAAAAAAAAAAAAAAAAAAAAAAAAAAAAAAAAAAAAAAAAAAAAAAAAAAAAAAAAAAAAAAAAAAAAAAAAAAAAAAAAAAAAAAAAAAAAAAAAAAAAAAAAAAAAAAAAAAAAAAAAAAAAAAAAAAAAAAAAAAAAAAAAAAAAAAAAAAAAAAAAAAAAAAAAAAAAAAAAAAAAAAAAAAAAAAAAAAAAAAAAAAAAAAAAAAAAAAAAAAAAAAAAAAAAAAAAAAAAAAAAAAAAAAAAAAAAAAAAAAAAAAAAAAAAAAAAAAAAAAAAAAAAAAAAAAAAAAAAAAAAAAAAAAAAAAAAAAAAAAAAAAAAAAAAAAAAAAAAAAAAAAAAAAAAAAAAAAAAAAAAAAAAAAAAAAAAAAAAAAAAAAAAAAAAAAAAAAAAAAAAAAAAAAAAAAAAAAAAAAAAAAAAAAAAAAAAAAAAAAAAAAAAAAAAAAAAAAAAAAAAAAAAAAAAAAAAAAAAAAAAAAAAAAAAAAAAAAAAAAAAAAAAAAAAAAAAAAAAAAAAAAAAAAAAAAAAAAAAAAAAAAAAAAAAAAAAAAAAAAAAAAAAAAAAAAAAAAAAAAAAAAAAAAAAAAAAAAAAAAAAAAAAAAAAAAAAAAAAAAAAAAAAAAAAAAAAAAAAAAAAAAAAAAAAAAAAAAAAAAAAAAAAAAAAAAAAAAAAAAAAAAAAAAAAAAAAAAAAAAAAAAAAAAAAAAAAAAAAAAAAAAAAAAAAAAAAAAAAAAAAAAAAAAAAAAAAAAAAAAAAAAAAAAAAAAAAAAAAAAAAAAAAAAAAAAAAAAAAAAAAAAAAAAAAAAAAAAAAAAAAAAAAAAAAAAAAAAAAAAAAAAAAAAAAAAAAAAAAAAAAAAAAAAAAAAAAAAAAAAAAAAAAAAAAAAAAAAAAAAAAAAAAAAAAAAAAAAAAAAAAAAAAAAAAAAAAAAAAAAAAAAAAAAAAAAAAAAAAAAAAAAAAAAAAAAAAAAAAAAAAAAAAAAAAAAAAAAAAAAAAAAAAAAAAAAAAAAAAAAAAAAAAAAAAAAAAAAAAAAAAAAAAAAAAAAAAAAAAAAAAAAAAAAAAAAAAAAAAAAAAAAAAAAAAAAAAAAAAAAAAAAAAAAAAAAAAAAAAAAAAAAAAAAAAAAAAAAAAAAAAAAAAAAAAAAAAAAAAAAAAAAAAAAAAAAAAAAAAAAAAAAAAAAAAAAAAAAAAAAAAAAAAAAAAAAAAAAAAAAAAAAAAAAAAAAAAAAAAAAAAAAAAAAAAAAAAAAAAAAAAAAAAAAAAAAAAAAAAAAAAAAAAAAAAAAAAAAAAAAAAAAAAAAAAAAAAAAAAAAAAAAAAAAAAAAAAAAAAAAAAAAAAAAAAAAAAAAAAAAAAAAAAAAAAAAAAAAAAAAAAAAAAAAAAAAAAAAAAAAAAAAAAAAAAAAAAAAAAAAAAAAAAAAAAAAAAAAAAAAAAAAAAAAAAAAAAAAAAAAAAAAAAAAAAAAAAAAAAAAAAAAAAAAAAAAAAAAAAAAAAAAAAAAAAAAAAAAAAAAAAAAAAAAAAAAAAAAAAAAAAAAAAAAAAAAAAAAAAAAAAAAAAAAAAAAAAAAAAAAAAAAAAAAAAAAAAAAAAAAAAAAAAAAAAAAAAAAAAAAAAAAAAAAAAAAAAAAAAAAAAAAAAAAAAAAAAAAAAAAAAAAAAAAAAAAAAAAAAAAAAAAAAAAAAAAAAAAAAAAAAAAAAAAAAAAAAAAAAAAAAAAAAAAAAAAAAAAAAAAAAAAAAAAAAAAAAAAAAAAAAAAAAAAAAAAAAAAAAAAAAAAAAAAAAAAAAAAAAAAAAAAAAAAAAAAAAAAAAAAAAAAAAAAAAAAAAAAAAAAAAAAAAAAAAAAAAAAAAAAAAAAAAAAAAAAAAAAAAAAAAAAAAAAAAAAAAAAAAAAAAAAAAAAAAAAAAAAAAAAAAAAAAAAAAAAAAAAAAAAAAAAAAAAAAAAAAAAAAAAAAAAAAAAAAAAAAAAAAAAAAAAAAAAAAAAAAAAAAAAAAAAAAAAAAAAAAAAAAAAAAAAAAAAAAAAAAAAAAAAAAAAAAAAAAAAAAAAAAAAAAAAAAAAAAAAAAAAAAAAAAAAAAAAAAAAAAAAAAAAAAAAAAAAAAAAAAAAAAAAAAAAAAAAAAAAAAAAAAAAAAAAAAAAAAAAAAAAAAAAAAAAAAAAAAAAAAAAAAAAAA
>JAJQQW010000346.1:0-15394 GCA_025583905.1 Ia io
TCATGAAACAATGCGTTACAGATATAAAGGGCCTATATGCACGTATTCCCAGTGTTTGAAGCACTTTCCTAGATATTAACATACGTTATCATTGTGAAGTTCCCCGAGTTGGAGTCCTCGTTTCTCCCAGAGCCTCAAGCTCAATTCATTGTGGAATTCCTATTCGAGTTGCATAGCGATTTTTTTACGAATAATACCAGCTCTTTAAACGTTAATTACCACTTGAAAGTCTATCCTACCTTTCACACGTTTTTTTCCGCTTATGTATATACAAATTCTCAGTATTTTCAAAATTCAGTAAGATGTGTCGTCTGTAAGAACATTCTAAAGATTTATTTGTCAAGATGTTCCGAGAGTGCCTACTCTACATGACAACCCGCAGTTCGGTTGGGCTTTTATTTAGCTCCTCTGATTATTGTTTTTAATTATTAAACACGGGATGGTCAAACCCGGCTTGGTAAATGCACATTAAAAACACTAGCTTGTAAAACAAAACTCGCCTAAACTGAACTATGTTCTGCAGAAGGTTCAAGTATTGAGTCCTCTCAGTAGCTTTCAGATACTGTTCTGACAAGCTCTGGGAAAAAATGAATGTTTTTCAGTGATTTCTAATCTTCAAACAACATCATTTGTCTCCAGAAAAAACGACTAAATCTCCGAATTGTACGGGAACAATAAAATGTTTTTTAACGATGAGTCACAAGTCCGACCTTGTGGTTTCGGCTAGCAGCTTTTGAACAAGGTTTTCTCAATGAATCAAAATTGTGCAGTGTCAGATATTCAAGGGTTGCCCTTATTAGATTAGTGCAATTACCAACTGTGTCGATAGAACCATTTACATAAATAAGTTCCTGTCCCAAGTCCTCGGGGAGATGTATATATCGCAGTGCTAGGCACACCATAAATTATTTTATCCAGATGATTGAAGGCTCATTCATGGGTGAATACCTCAATATTTACTTACTACCCAGAACCCAACCCTGGCCCTAAGCCCTCATGAATCCTAAACCCCAAACCTAGCACTAACACTGTAGCCTGAACCCTACCAAGTCTGAACTATCTATGCCTAACCCTAACCCTGAGCCCCAACCAAATTCTCATAATCACCCTAAAACCAACAACTATCGTCGTATGGGCGTGATTTCAAAATCCAGCCCCCAGCCCCAAGTTCCCTGGGCCCACATCATTAAAGCTACCTAATGGTGTCCCAGGTCCGACCCTACGTAGCCCATCCCCCTTAGGTGGACGTCATCACTTTCCCGTATTAAAATCAAAAACACTACTATCTAGATCCAAAAACGCCAAAGTCGTTTGAGTCGCCTGAGTTATGAATGTAAACCTAAGGACAGAACCTTCGGGTTCGTATCATCAAATTTTGTAACAAGAAATATCGCATCTCAATGAAACAATGCGTTACTGATATTAAAAGGCTTTTATTGATGTATCCCTAGTGTTTTGAGGCACTTTTTTAGATATTCAACTACGTTAATTCATTGTGTAATTTGGCCTAGTTGGAGATCTATACACTGTCTTCACAGTTACCGTTTCTAAAGTTCCTCATTACATTGTGGAAGTCCAATATGTTTGAACAGCTTATTTTTTTACACTATTAAACCACCACTTTTAAAAACGTTTATTACTCACTTTGTAAGTCGAGTCCTAACCTTTCACATAGCTTTGGATACAAAGTTCTCATTAAATTGTTCAAAATTTCAGTGAGATGTATTCCTGTGGTGGTAGAAACAGCGTGATATCCTAAGAGTTCATAGAGCCTCATCTGACACATCCCTTGTTCTGTTTGTGTTTTGAGCACAGGTTCGTTTTTCATTTTGACACGGGTGTCATACCGCCTTTGTAAATTGCCACATTTAAACACTGACGGTGGAACACCTTAACTAGACTGCACATATGTAAATGCACATTGTTTTCTCACTACTGTGGAAACCTGTCTAACAGCTCCTGGAACTTGAATTTTTTTGTGTTACACCTAACCTCATTTTGATTGAATCGCCCACCTTCCTTGTAACGGGAAAAAACTAAATGTTAAACAGTGTCACACACTCGTGCTCAGCTTGTTTGAACAAGATTTCCGCGAGTGTGAAAATTGAGACGTTCAGATATGTCAGTCTAGTGGAATTTGAAATCCCGAGTGCCTGAAGCACATTACTAAATATTTTCTCCTATTCTGGAGAATTTAAATTCTGAGTGCTACTACTCAATTTGGCCAGTGATTGAAGCTCATTCATTGTTAAATGCCAATATTACTACAACCCTTGCCCTAACCTGCCTGGCCCTAACTCCTTCTTATACTAACCCTAGACCAAGCCCTTAAGCTGAGCCTGAACACCTAGCTATCCAAAACCCTTATACTCTAGCCACACTACTAAAAAATTAACACGGTAACCCTGACAGCCAAAATCCTAAACTCTGATGACGCTTTTCATTTTCCAAGCCACCTAATACGCAATCAGTATATCACCTGGATATTGACATTGGCGCCTCGCCTACAGATGGCCCCTTCCATCTCCTTTTGTAGAAGCTCAGTCACTTTTTCCGGATTTAACCTGGCATAACCATCATCACTCTACATCAAAAACGACAACTATTGGTCGCCTGTAGTAATAAAGCCGTTAAAGTACTAGCAAAATCGGTTCTATCTACTCTGAAAAAATTCCCACCACGTCATGAATCCAGAACACTTTGAGAAGCTGACTAACCTATTATTATCAAGTCTATTCCCAAAACAGACCACTTTTCATGTTCTAGGGGTTCATAGATATTAACCTGCGTGACCCATTGATGTATCCCTGGAATCGTCGAATCGCATTCCAGTAACCTTAGAGCTCTACATTAGCTGAAGTCCATTTGAATAAACACGGAGTTCCGACCACTCATTTTCCTTACCACCTGAACAGCTAGTTCTATCCTTTACAAGCGTATTCAACGGTAAACAATAGGGAATTTAGACGAAACGAACAGATTTCAAAAATCCAGTAGCTATGTTTCACGGAGGCAATATCCAACGCACCTTAAAGCTATGAATCAATATTCCATTGCTGGAGTTTTCAAGAGCCTCGCCCTTGATCACTCTCCTACATGTAGGTGGCCACTCGCTTCTGAGACTGCCATGCCTTCAAGCTCAGAGTTTAATTGCTTTAACCACCCAGCGGGTTGGATCATACAAAAGACTATAACACATAAGGACTAATACCAGGCCATATTGTATAAATATGTTTACAAGACCCAAAAACACTTAACTATACTTTGGATAACATAGTATTCTTGTACCACTTTGAAATTCACTCCGAATTTCCCATTGTCGCTCCTGACTACAATGACTTCAACATTTTTCTCTAACCATCATAAAATTTGAGGCGCTTTGGATACAAAGGATCCCTAGTTCGCGAAGCAAAAATTAGATATTAACCAAAACTCAGAGGAACCATCGGAATGGTTATAACGATCGGCTTTGTGATAAATTGTTCATTCCAGAGACAGAGCAGTGTTTTCCTGACAACACAATCTTTTGAAGTCCAGTTATGTTATTCCTTCTGGCTTTTTGTTCAATATCCAATCTCTTTATCGTATTTACCACTTGAAAGTCTTTCCTACCTTGCACAGCGCTTGTGGATGCAAACTTTCACAGGTATTTTCAAAATTCATCAGAAATGTTCAAACACTAACTACATAAAAACAAAGAGTCACACAATAGACTGACCCATCTCCAGTCTTCTCGTTGATTTATTAGACCTGCAATATTTTCTCAAACTCGGTTAGTCCGGCTCATCCCGGCAGTACTTAATGCACATATAAAAAACACTACGGATTGAACACTAGAGCCTAACTGACATTTTTCAGATGTTTCATATTGAGTCTAATGTCCCTACATAATTATAGTTCAGCTTCTAGGGTAATGAATTATAATCAAGTGTATTTCACTCAACTCATTTTTTTAGAAAGAGCAAATCCTTTTTCCCTAGTCGTAAATAGAAATTTTAAAAAGCTGTGTCCCCACATGGTTCTCAGCTGTTGTGAACAGATAGTTTTCATCAAGACCATAAAATTTGCTGTATCATATATACATGCTAATTAGATAGGGCATCCCAGTTGTAAAGCAAATTTTCTAAATATCTGTCCCAAATCTTTGCGCGTAATGTGAAGATTCTCAGTGCTACACTCCAATTGTCCATGTGATGTGAAGCCATACATGGGAATTCCACAATATACTAACACCCTGAACCCCAACCCTGCCCTAAGCCCTCTAATCCTAACCCTAAACCAAGCCCTAACCTGTCTGACACCTCTATCTAGCCGGACCCTTTATCCTGAACCCTACCCTATGCGCCCAACCAAATTGCCTAGACCCTGACAACCAACAACTAACCTCGATAAGACGTTTTCATAGTTCGCAGCAGGGTCGCCTGGGCCAAATCACATTATCACGCTGTGGTCGACATATGAGACCAAGCCCAACGTGGTCCGCCCTCCCCCTATTGGTGACGAATCAATCACTTCCCGGATTCAAATGGCATAACCTAGCTATGCTAATCAAAAAACGACCAACTCATTGTACCTGACAAAGTATGACAATGTAACATACACACCATTGTATGGGCAAACGTCGTGTTCTAATCTCATTCGAAACCAACACGGATTGCACACTCATGTAAAACTAAACTGCGTTACATTGATATTACAGCAGGGTCTTTTTATTGATGTATCCCTAAGTGTTTCAACGCACTTTTTAAGAATTTAACCGACAGAGGTTATTCATTGGTGAATTTCCCGAAGGTTCTGGCGAGTCTTCCCTTCTTCAAGAGGTCCACCTCATGCTCTATACATTTGCATGAATTCCAATTTGAGGTTAAACAGCGATTTTATTACAATATACACCACCTCGGTTAAAACAGATATAATTAGTAACCACTTGAAACGTCTAATCCTAGACAACCTTTCACAAACAGTCGCTTTGGAATAAGAAATTTCTCAGATATATCTCCAACATTCAGATAGATAGATGATTCCGTGAAAGCGTATAAATTTTTTTCCACGAGGGGAGGAGTTTCAAGCGAGGCCAACTCTGACACAAACACGGAACCACTACTAAGGTACTGTTGTTTTGAGCTACTGATGACTTTTATATTTTAACAAGTGTGTCAACCGGGCTTTGTAAGATGGCAGGCAACTTAAAACACTACTATGGAAAACAAAAGACACTAACTGATCCAATTTTTGATCATTCATATTAGTTTCACTCTCAATACTTTCAATACCTGTTACTACAGTCTCTGAGGAAAAATGAATTTTTCAGATGTATAATTCAGCCAACTCATTTTGCCCGAAAACGCCCCAACAATCCTTTTGACGTGGAAAAATACAATCTTAACGCGTGACCCCAACGTGGAAATTCTAGAAGCTGTTTGAAACAAGATTTCGGCAGTGACAAAAAATTGTGACGTTCCAATATATTCAGATATCTCATATGGAATATGTATAATATCCGCTATAAGTAGTAGAATCGTCGAAATTAACTGCAAAATAAATATCCCCATTCCCAACTCTCGAGAAGAATGTAAAATTCTCAGTTGCTTAACAACTCCAAATTGTCCAAATGATTGAAGCTCATTCTCATTTTGAATATATTCCCAAAAATTACTACAGCGCCTTGACCCTAATAACTCCTGTCCCTAGATCCTACATAAATCCTAACCCTAAACCTAAGCCCTAAACCGTAAAAACCTAAACCTAACTCACCTAGACCGAAACACTCTTACTAACCACTAACAACTAGCAGGAACCCCCAAGCCGCAATTTTCTCAACCCTGAACAAAACCACAAAACTAACCATCAGATGAACGATCATTCATGAAACATGAAGCAACCCCTGGGCCCAATAACATTATCACCTGGGATACACTAAGAGCACTCACTACGTGGCCGCCATTACTCCCTTAGTGAGACGATCATCACTTCTTGTTATAATGCCTAACCATGTACACTTCCATCTATCAAAAACGACAACTCATTGCCCTGAGATTATAACATGTAACCATATGTCAAACTCGACATTCTATCTATCTTTGAAACACAATTTACCATGTACATGAAACAATGCGCTACACAGATATTTAAAATAGATCCTATAAATTGACGTGATTAATTTCGTCCCCTAGGTGTTTCCCAAGCACTTTCTTATCATATTGACATCCCCTAAAGAGGGTTTATACATTGTGGTAAATTTTTCTCCCCGAGTTGGAGAGTCTCCTTGTTAATTCCAGAGCCTCAAGCTCATTCAATTGTGTGAAATTTCCAATTTGGTTTAAAACAGCGGTTTTTTTGACAATTAATTATACCAAGCTCTTTAAAACGTATTTACAGCACTTTCCCAACTTGGGATAAAGGGACCTATTCCGACCTCTGGTGCAACAGGGCTTTTCGGATTACCCAACTATTCTTCAGTAATAGTCAAATATTCAGTTGAAGGAGATGATTCCACCTTGGTTGTAAAAAATCGTACACCCAAGAGTTCCCAAGATGCCACTCATGAGGAACGAACAACATCCTGGCTGGTCATTGTTCCGTTGGTTTGGCAGCTCTCGAGATCCGTTTTTATTTTAAAATCTCCACGGTGTACATACCGAGCTCATTACTTTGGTAAATATGGCCACCATATTTTACTAACGCCCTGGCAAAAAGAACTAACACTATTATAAACGATTCTTGATTTCATCTGGTGATGATTCTCATTACTGTTCTTTTTTTACAGCTCAAAGACTTTTCAAGAATCCTTTTCTACTGTTTCTCACTCAACCTCAATTTTACGAAAACTGGCCAACTCAGATGTTTGTTGAAAGGGAACAACATAAATGTTCCAACAGTGGAACTCCACTAGCCATTATCCCCAGACTCTTTGAACAAAAAACGCAACGCACAATAAGACAAAATTGTGACGTTCTAGACTATTCTCGGTTCTGGAACTTCCTGTCATTATGCCTACAATCGCTCGTGACAAGCACATTACCCTAAATATTTACCTACAGTCTGCGAGATAGGTAAAATTGTCAGTGTACAATACAACAATTTGTACCCTAGTTCCTTTGAAGAATCCATTCATTGTGATTTCCACAATATTACTTTCAACCCAAACACCCTACTAGCCCTGTTTCCCTAATACCTATCGGAATACCCTAAACCTAAAACCTAGCCTAATCGCTAGACTGCCTACACAAGACTCCATTCTATCCACATGTCTTAGACTAACCCTAACACTCGCCCCAAAGGCCCAGTTCTCCAACCCTGTACACCAAAACTAACCTCGGATGCGTCATATCACATCTCCCTAGCAACCTCCCTATCGCCCCAACCCCCCCCCCATCTTTGGTTATCACCTGGGATCACCCTAGCGCCGCCCTACGTCGGACCCCTCTCCCCTTAGTGCAGTCATCACTTCACCCATTTTTTTTCATTGGCACAACACGGTTACACCAAAGCACTTCCTAATCCAAAAAACGACAACTCATTAGGGTTCCCTGAGTTTAATAAACTAAGTAGCGCAAACTCCGTTACTCATTCTTCTATTCCTGAACACCCAATTTCCGGTGTAAATGAAACATCGTACGTTACAGATATAAGGGCAACTCTTTTTTGATGAGTATCCACTTATTGGTTTGACGGCACTTTTTAGATCTTTAACCTAGTCTATTCATTGTGGAATTTCTACGACGTTGAGGTCTTCTCCTACTTCCAGACGCCTCAAAGGTTCATGCATGGTGAATTTCAATATTTGGTTATCCTAAACAGCGGTTTTTTTTACAAATATTACCCACCTTTTAAACACTATTTACCACACTATGAAAAGTACTATCATACATTTCAACAGGTCGCTTTTGGATACAATATTCTACCCTGTATTTCAAACTTTTTCATACTGATTGCTTCCGGCTGGTGGTAAAAATAAATGGGCAATGAGTTTACAAGTGCCACTCTTTGACACAAACCCACTGGCTCTCGTTGTTTTTGAGACTCTGAGAAGTTTTTCATTTAAACACGGGTGTCATAACGGCTTTGTAAGATGCACAATAAACACCTACTTGGGTAAAACTAGGCCTCCTAACCTGACATTTTGATTCTCATTATTGTCCACAATACTTTCAATACTGTTCTTACTCAGCTCCTAAGGTAATTTGCCCCATTCTTTCAGATGGCATATCACCAACTCTTTTCGCCGAAAAACGTATTCATTTTTCTGAGTCGTGTAAAAGCAATATTTCGTTAACAGTTTCACACTAGGCCCTTTTCTAGCTGTTTTGAACAAAGTTTCTATTGCGCCAGTGACACCAAAATTGTTGGATCTTTCAGACACTTAGTCTAGTCTTTCGATTATGCTTATTCCTAGTGTGTGTTGCATATTTACTTAATAATTTCACTAGTACCCTGACCGATGTATAATTCTTCAGTCGCTAAGAACTCCATTTCCTGTCCAGTGACCTTGTAAGCTCTTCATTGTAGAATACCCAATATATACTACTCCCGTGACCCTTATCCCTGGTCCCCCCATACGAACAAACTCTAACTACCTAACCAGGAAAACCTACGCCTTCATCCTGTGCCCCTTAAACCCTACCTAGCCGTTATACCCTTTCCCTAACCTAACCGTAGCCCCCAACCTAAATTCTCTAACAACTAACAACCACAACCGAATACTCGGATCCATTCCGTGCTTTCATTTCCACGGGGTCCCCCTGGGCCAAATCCCTGATCACCCTGGGGTTCACATCGGGGGGGCCTCCCCTTTAGGTGGAGTCCCCTACAACCTGTTTGGTGGGGAGGACGTAAATCACAATTCCGGTCCCTTAAATGAACCTAAACCAACGTTTCTATCAACATATACGGTGTTATCCATAAACGCCAAAACTCATTTGTCCCGGAATTTATGGGAATTGTAAAAAACCAGTTGCAAAAACACTCGGGGCTTCTATTCTTCCATATGATCAACCCGATGTTTCCACCGTCAATGGACTCACAATGGCGTTACAACCATTATTATGGGGGGTCCTAAATAATCAAAAAACGTATTTTTTCCTAGGGTTTCAAGTACTTTCTTATATAATTTCACCCTTGGTTATGCACAATTGTGAATTTCCCGACGGTTTGGGGATGTTCATTTGTGCTTCACAAGAAAACTCAAAGCGCATCTCATTGTGAATTTTCCTCTATTTTGGTTAATAAAACAGGGCGTTTATTAACTACATATTTATACCAACATCTCTCTTAAACCGTTTTTATTACGAATTTGAAAGTCATATCTACGGGACCTTTCCCCCCAAAGCGGCATTTTGCGTGTTTACATATTCTCTAGTATTTCAAAAATAATTGCAGTTAGGGATGATTCCACAGTTGCTAAAAAAAAACGTATTCCAAGACGTTTCAAGGAAGCCCAACTTTCCGGCCTGGACACTCATTTACCCAGCTTGAGTCTGTTGGTTTTTTTTGAGCTATGAGAGTTGGAGGTTTTTTTATTTTTAAAACCCACTGGTCATGTATCACACCGGCACCATTGTTCAAATGAACATTAAAAAACTTACTCTTTTTCTGGGGAAAACCTGTAGGGCTATCTACACTGACATTTTTGGGATTTCATCATATGTTTTTTCTCATAATAAATCTTTTCTTCCATGTTCTTACAAGCTCTAGGGAAAATGAATGGAATTTTTCAGTGTGTGTTTCACCAAATCCATTTTGCCCCGTGAAGGGAACATCGCCCAAATCTCCTCTTGGGACGTGAAAAATTAATTGGTAAACCAGTGTTCACAAACTCGGTTTCCTCAAGGCTGTTGGAAAAACGATTTAGTCCAGTGGGCCAAAAATTGTTGCTTGTTTATCCCAGATTATATCAGTCTATGGGTATTATTGTTATTCCTTGTGTGTCAAGCTCATTTCTACTATATATTTTTCCCTAGTTGTCTGGGAGTTGTAAAATCACTTGGAGTCTTTTTGGGACTACACTTTTCACCCATTTGGGGGTCCCAGTGATTGCATTGATAGCTCAATTCATTTTGTGAAATTCCCCAAATGTTTAACTACACCCACCTTGGGGCCCCTAACCCCGCACTTAATCCTCCTAAATCCTAACCCCCTAAAACCCTAGTCACTTATACCTGAACAGTAGTACCCTAGCTTAGTGCGAAATTACTATTATCCTTATGGGAAGCCCTAATGCCCAAAAGATCACTTCATTAACCCTTTTGCCTTCAAAACCTTACCCCTCGATAAAACGTCGAATCACTAGGCAGCAAACTCCCTGGGCCAATCTTATATCAAACCTGGGATCAATAGGGCCTCCTACGTGGGCCCCCTTCTCCCCTGTGGACCGTCAATTTACTTAAGGCCTATATCGCCCTAAACAGCGCCTTATATTAAAAAAGCCACATACTTTTGTCCCTGAGTCTATAAATTAAACCAGTAGCAAACTTTTTTTGCGTCCTATCTTCTTTGAAACACAATTTCTATAAACATGAAAAAATGCCTTACAGAAATTAACGGGCCTTTTTTGATTGTTTCTTCTAAAGTGTTTGTGGCACCTTTTTAGAATATTATTGCGCGCTACGATCTTCATTGTGAATTTTCCCGCCTTGTCGAGTTTTGTTTTTCCTGTGCCTCAAGTGTCATTATTGAGATTACAATTTGTTTGTTGTTTAACAGCTTATTCTTAAAATTATAGGGGGGCTTTTAAAACTTTTTTTTTTTGACGACAACTCTCCGCAAAAGTGGTTATGTACAATTCACAGGTTTTGGTATACAATTAAACCAGTATGTGTAAATTCAAAGTTGGAAATGTTCTGGGTGGTAATAATGAAGTCACGTACCCCAGTCCCAGAGCCTTTATGGTAGGCTTAGCTATGTGCTCTTGTTATTTTATCTCTGGTATATTGAGTTGGTGCGTGGGGGTGGGGGGGGGACATGGGTTGGGGGGGGGGGGGGGGGGGGGGGGGGGTGGGGGGGGGGTTTGGTATGAAAAACTCTATACATTTTGATACAAATATTTAACCCAACTCTTTTATTCTGTTCTTTTAGCTTAGGGAAAAACTGATTTTATAATCGAGTTATCACTAATTACCTCTCGACACGCCAACTGCTTTTAAGGATACAAATTAATGTTAAAGTATATATATCCGGTTCACTGTTTTTGTAAACGAGTCTTTGTTCCGGGATCAAAAATTATGACGTTAGATCCTAGACTCTACATTGGAATACACCGTCCTAGAGGTGACCGCACCATTGACCGCTGGGTTTTTAGTTGAGAGATGTAAATTTCCTCAGTGTGTTTGGAGCTGTCGCCTTGGAAGATGCGTCATTCATTGTGAATTCCAATTTTACAAACACTGGTGTAACCCTGTACCCCACTCTCTTAATTGTATAAATGCTAACCTATTAAAAACATTTGAGTGATAACCTACTGCGGAACCTTTATTACCTAAACATTGGGAACAGCATAATTTCTTCTCTTAACAACCACACTCATACTTGATGAACGTTTTATTCCTAGAGCTACTCATGGGGAAAATCATAATTTTTGTGTGACAGTTGTTTTCCTGCCCATCGTGACATCAACCATGGTGAATATCCCTTACCGCGCCGAATGCGCATAATCTACTCCTTTCAAAACAGGGGAAAAAAACCTTGAAAGAATGACTTTAACCAGTGTCACACGTAGGTTTTTCGTCAGCTGTTATTGAAGCCAACGATTTCCACTCGCATGAAACAATGACGTAAAAATATTTAGGGCCTCTTTTTGCTTGTAGACTAATAATTCAAGTCCCCCTATTCCCCTATAAGGAATAAAGGTTATCTTGTCCCCTCGCGTGTGGGGTCCCCCCCCCCCGAGCATTCAAGTGTGAAATAAATTGTGATTTCCAAATAAGTTTAGGAGGTTTTATAAAAAATATACCGCATTTTAAAACGTTGCTAACATTGAAAGTTATCTACTATCCCAGCCGTGTGGATACATAATCTCTCAGTGATATCAAAAAAATTGGAGAGATTAGTTCGTAGTGGTAAAGTATTCAAAGATTTCAAGACCCCCCCCTACACCCTTGTACCACCCCCCTGAACTTGAGAATATTTATTTAAACAGGGTGTAAACGGTTTGTCAACCCCCCCTACTAAACATCTAATTTGGAAGACTAAGTAACTGAAAAACATTTAAGACTTTCAAAAAGTTAATCAATACTTTTCATACTATCCTAAAGCTATAATAAAAATTTTTTAGTTTTTGTCAACCCAACTCATTTTCCCGAAAAACGCTCACAACTCTTTTGAACGTTGGAATAATAAATGTTAAACAGTGTCGACATCGGTTCTCCCTGGTTCCTCCAAGCCAAGATTTGGCAGTGAAGAAAATTGTGACGTTCATAATCATCAGGTCTATCTGGAAATAAGTATTCCTAGTGTGTGAAGCAACATTACTCTATGAACTCTATCCCTATCGTGGAGATGTAAATTCTCAGTGTTTACACTCCAATATGTCCAGGTGGACTTGAAGCTCACTTCATTGTGAATAGCCAATATTTACTGAAACCCTGACTAACTGGCCCTAACCCCTTGAATCCTAACCCTAAAATAGTAACCAAACATGGAAACCTGTCCTACTATCCGAACTCTTATACTAAAATGTAACACTAGCCCCAAGCCCAATTCTCTAACGCCCTGACCCACAAAAACTAACCATCGATGTTGAGTCATCCTTCCTATCAACGTCCCCTGGGCCCAAATTATTTATCCTGGGATCACTAGGGCATCTAAATGTGGCCTTACCGTTTAGTGACGTCATCACTTCCGGTTTAATGGCCTAATCAGCTCTCTATTCACAAAAACGAACTTATAATTGTAACCTGGGTTAAAAATGTAACTCAGTGCCAAACTCGCGTCCCCCCGAGTTTGAAGTCCCACTTATCATTGCATTGAACACCCCCCTCTTAAAGCCTTCATTCCCATTTTTAGAAATTATATCCCCCAATTTTGGGGGGGGGGGGGAGGTTAACTTTCTTATTTAATTTACACCGAGGTTTATCCATTGTTGGGGAATTTTCCCCCGGTGTTGGGGGAGTCATTTTTTCTTCCCGGTAATCCTTCAAAAGCTCATTTTCCATTTGTTGAGGGGACATTTACCAATTGGTATTTTAAACAGCCGTATTTTTTTACCAAACTATTTAACCTAAAGCTCTTTAACTTCGTTTTTTACCCTCTTGAACCTAGTTTCTATACGGGTGACCACTTTCACCAGCGCTTTTGGGTACAAAAATTCCTCTGTATTTCGAAATTTACAAGTACAGAAGGTTTTTCCCGGTGGCTAAAAAACGTATTTTCCTTAGGGGTTCAAAGAGATGGCCACTCCTTTGGGTACCACATCCCGCTGGAGGTTCTGGTTTGTTTTGAAAGGCTCTGAGAGTTTTCTAGCTTCTCCAACAGCGGTGTCTACGGCTCCTTCCTGTAACATGTCATTCAATCACATATTGGAACAATAGCCTAACTGACATTTTGAATTTTCATAGTCGTTCCAACGACTTTGCCATGCATGGCTACCGCTCTGCCCTAGGAAAATGAAAAAATTTTTCCATAGTGTTTTCACCAACATCCTCATTTTCCCGGAAAACCCCCGTCCCAACTCCCTTTTGACTGGAAAAATTAAAATGCTTAACAGTGTCACAACACTCCGGGTTCTCATTAATGTTTGAAAACAGAGAGAGTTCGCAAAGTGACAAAATTGTGCTTGTTCAGATATTAGTCAGTCTATTAGTAATTATGATAATTTCCTAAGTTGTGTGAAGCACATTTTTAACTAAATATATTTTCCCAAGTCTGGAAAAAGATGTAAATTAGCGTCAGTGGTGAACACACCAATTTGTCTCAGTGATTGAAGCTCATTCATTGTGAATAGCCCAATATCTACTTACATCTCTGGACCTAATCCTGTCCCTAACCCTCTAATACTAACCCTAACCTAGCCCCCTTAACCTGGTGCCTGAAATTCTATTTAGCTGCTGAACCCTTATCCTATCGCCCTAACCCTAGACCCAACCAAATTTTCTACCTAACACCGGACAATAACCTTGATGACGTTTTCATTTCCAGCAGGTCCCGGGGGCCAAATGGTTAATCTCTCCGCGCGGTATCTCTGGGCCTTGCCCACGAGGAGGCCTCCTACAATCAGGAGACATCTATAAACTGATGATTAATGGGCTAACTCTACTATCTTTTCAAAAAGCCAACTCATTGTCATGACCGTATTGAATGTAGGAATCAAGTTAGCAAACTCGGGGGTTCTATTTCATTTGAACACGAATTTTTCATCCCATGATGAAACAAACTGCCCTACAACAAGATTAAGGGTCTATATTGCATGTATTCCAGTTGTTTATTGTTTGAGCATCTTTTTCGATATTAACTTAGGTTTCTCATTGAGCATCATTTCTCAGAGTTGGAGGTCTCTTAATTCCAGCGCTCAAGTCATACATTTCGCACAAAATTAGGTGCAACAGGGTTTTCTTTACATATTATACAATTTTAAATCGTTATTAAACTTGAAGTCTATATAGACCTTTCAAGCGCTTTGGATTACATATTCAGTATTTAATCATTTCAGTCGGTGAAATTGTTCTGCGATGGGTACAACGCTATTCCAAGACGTAAAGCCACTCTAGACACACCTGTGGTCTGTTGTTTCGAGTTTCGAGGATATGTTTATTTTCAATAGGGTTGTAATACTGTTTGTAAGAGAATTTATTACAATCATTGGAACAAAATGCAACAATGGTGATTTTGATTTCAAATTGATCTTTTCAATACTTCTCATACCTGTTTAGATCAGTCTTGGGCAAAAGATTTTTCACGTGCTTTTCGCACACAAACTCATTTTCCCGAATAAGCCAAACCTCATTTTTGCGCGGAAATAAAAGTTATAAGTTAGCTCCACACGTCGTTCTCAGCTATTGAACAAGTTTTCGCAGTGACAAAATGTGACGTTCAGATTATTCAGTATATTGAATATGTATTCCTATGTGTGAAAGGCACATTACTAAATATTCCCTATCTGGAGATGGTAAATTCTCAGTGCTACAACTCCAATTTGTCCAGTGATTGAAGCTCTTCATTGTGAATACCACTATTACTACACCCTGGCCCTAAACTCCTGGCCCTAACCCTCTAACCCCTAAACCCTAACCTAGCCCTACCTGAGCCTGAACCCTACCTAGTCGAACTCTTAACTAACCTAACGACAAGCCCCAAGCCCAATTCTCTAACCCTGACACCAAAATAACCTCGATGACATTTTCATTTCAGCAGGTCCCTGGGCCGAAATATGTTATCACCTGAGTCGCTCATGGGCCCTGCGCAC
>JAJQQW010000641.1:0-11354 GCA_025583905.1 Ia io
CAGGTGGGATCCCCTAAGAAATCCTTTTCCCCTTTTGGACCCCAACTACCCCATTATGGGGTTTTTTGTCAAAAGGTGTATGTCTAAGGACCATTTTGGCCCCAAGATTTCAGCTTTTTTCAGGAGGGACTGATTAAAAAATGCAGAACTTTTTTATTTAGTTTAGAAGCCCGGCCAACGTGTGGGCTCAGTGGTTGTTTGAGGCGTCCGACCTATGAACCAAGAGGTCCCAATGGTTTTCTATTTCCTGGTCAGGGCACATGGCCCCGGGTTTTTTGCGGTGCCTTCGGTTCCCAGTAAGTGAGTGTGGCAGGAGGCAGTCTTTGATATCAATGAATTCCCTTCTTCTCATCATTGATGTTTTCTATCTATTTTCTCCCCCCTTTCCCTTTCTCCTCTCTCTGCGAAATCAACTTAAAATATTTTTTTTATAAAAAAAAAAAAAAAAATGCAGGACTTTTTAGCCAATGGCCCCAGGTGGCTTCAGTTTTATGGTTGAGCATCATTCCTGTACACCAAAAAAGGATGAGGGTTCGATCCCCCCTCCATTGGGGCAAGAAAAAAGGAAACAACCAAAATCTATTTTTCTCTTTCCTCTCCACCCTTTTTTTTTTTTAGTTTCCCTTTTCCTGCTCTCTCCTTTAAAAAAAAAAAAAAAAAAATCACTAAACATATCCTCAGGGTGAGGATTTTTTTTTAAATGGCAGTTTTTTTTCTTAGCCTATCAACCCCGCCAGATCTACTTAAAGTCCCAGAAAACTGGCTAAAGTTGTAAAGAGGCCAGCCACCTGCATTTTTTTTATAAAAACAAGCCTCCTGGGGGGTTTTTTTTGTGACACACAAAAAATTTTGAGAACCACAGATCCACAGATGTCGAGAAAATGCCCTTTATATTTCCCCAATGATGCCCTCCCCCCTACGTTAAATTCAATTCTTTTTTTTTTCTTTTTTCAATGAAATTTGAGAACAGCCTGGTCAACAATTTTTTTTTTCTTGTATTTGAAACATCCCATTTTAAAGAATGGTTATTTCTTTTCCGGCATTTCGCAGACCAAAATAATATAAATTCAAATAACTATTAACCTCCGCTTTGAGTTCCGTTTGATAGGAAAATGTAAAAAAAAATTTTTCTAAATCTCTTAAATCCTTTTGGCGTACAAATTCTGGTCCAAATTCTTGTCCCCATCTTGCCAGAAATCACCAAGGCAATACCTTTTTGACTATCATGGGAGATACCACTGTATTTGCATATATATCATAGGTAGTGAAAGAATCTGAATCCCTCAAGGAAGTCACACAGAATCATCCTAAGTCAAAGTTATATTTTCTCCCCCAGCCCAAAGGGGGAGTGGGGGGGATGTAATAAAATACTTTTAGAGTTTTAAAAGTTCTAGAATAGAGTCTGCCCCTCTAATTCCTCCTTCCCTCCCTGTCAGGCCCCTTTGTTGCCAAGCTTTTATGAGTGGAGGACCTACCAGCTTATGGGCTGTTATTGTGTTTCATAAGCCCTGGTGAGGAGCAACATGAACGTTGTGTGTAGGGTGGTGAGAACTGGGAAAAAAGAGGCCGTCCAAGGAGGTAAAAGAACAAAAAAAGTAGAACTGAAGCTTATGGCAATAAAAATTGACTTTAAGAAGCAAACCATGCAATTCCTTTTGGCAGCAACACAAAAAATTTACACTTTGTGTTGAGGTTATCCAATACACAGCATTCCTGAATTCCTGTATTTAGAACCTGAAAGGTTTTGAAAAATCTTGAACCAAAAAGCTTGCTAATTTTCCTCAACCATGAATTTTGGCTCTCCAATACGCCACTAACAGAAATCCAAAATGGCTGGATCCATCATTTCACATAAGCATTTCAGCAAACCATTCAGTCCCCCACATCCCAGTTTAGACACCGTAAAAACCAGGAGTTAATAAAAGCCTGTAACCAAAATTTGTGCTCCAGCCCCTGGAATTTTTAACCATTCAAATGGGGTTCAGGAAGGCAATCAAAAGAGTTTGTGTTGGGCAAGAATTGTTATTGAAAATCATTAAAAAAACTGAAAGTAATCTTGCAAAAGTTATTCACATTTAATTTAATTAAACGTAGTGAAGATGAACTGATGAGATTTTGTTTTTTTGTTTTTTTTTATTTTGTTTTTATTTTTTTTTTTTTGTTTTATGTTATTTTTTCCTTTTCTCTTTAATTCCCCGGGAAAACTTCACCAGGTTTTTTTTAAAGAAAATGAACTGTCCCAAGTAGGGGAATCACATCCCATTTCCCGATCCCTATCCACCAAAACCTTGATAATTTTTCCTTTTCCGGAGTATTGCCAATCTTTTCTCTTGGAAGCTATCATGCTTTTTGATTCCAACTGGCTCCCTTTGGAGTAAATCCTTCCCTTCTCCTTTTAAAATTCTGCCTTGGCCCACAGAGAAACCCCCTTTCTTTAGTTTTCCCTCCCTTCAATGCGGCTAAGACAGGTATTTGGGGAGCAATTTAAAATTGAACTTAAGGGTCTGATAATAATGGGAAAAGAACCGAAAAGAAAATATAGACAACATTCAACATAAAGGTTTTTTCCCAGGTACATAAAGAGAGTTTCTGAGTGCAATGTTGCAACAGCAGAAAGGAACTAGGTACAAATGGTTCAAGAGCAGATCCCCTGCCTGGCCAGGTGGGGTCTGAGGTCACTAGCTATTGGTTTTCTTCTGGACCTCCCCAGCAGCCCGACCCTTTTCCTAAACCAGATGGAGCTTTTTCTAAGACCAATCCAAAAGACGACTGGTCCCTTCCTACGCCATGGTGGCTGGGGTTTTTTTTTTTTCCCAAGAGCACTCACTATTTAGCAGATGGAAGAAGTTCCTTTTTCTTCTTTAATGTTGCCCCATTGGCCCAACACTAGTACCTGGACATAAATCAGTGGCCTCGAATGTTAAATTGGGTCTCTTTATTGTGTGAAAATTCAAAAAGGTTTTTTTCCTCATAATAAAAATGATCAGATCAAACCAAAAGTCCCTTCCCACTTTAACTTTCTTAGTGTTTTAAGATTTCGTGAGTCCACACTTTTTCCACAAATTGTGGTTTGGGAAATTGTGGAACGATGGGGCCATCAATGACTTTGGTTGGGATCGCCCCACCCAATCTGGAGCAATTATATTAGGGCCCTTTTTCCTCTCAGGAGGAAGTTCCCCTTTTCTTTCATACACGGGCACGACTCAACGACAACATGTGGACTATAAGAACGGGTCCCACAATACACCCCAGAAACAAGGGAATGCTAGCCTCCGCAAGACCTGACCCGTCCTTTCATATTTCAAAAAAGAGAGGTCCTTGGGCAACCTAGAGAATGATTAGCCGCCTTCTCCCCAGCCTCCCCACGGCCCCCTACCAATTGGGCAAAGAATATGCACCCAGGTCCCACCTGAAACAACCCAGGCCCGTTGTCACCCTCAAGCTTCTCCTCATTGCTCTTTTCCTGCTCCTCCCCACTTTGGTGGACTTGTAGAGAAGCTGTGGGAAGCTGCTTCCACTGGGGCCCACAGGCCGGTCCCAAGTCCCCCCTCCCTCTCCGGCCTTCCTGCCGCTCAGAGTCCTTGATGGACCTCTTGGCTAGGTACCCAACTATTTGTAAAATCCACTTTGAAATGCGTTGAATGTCCTTAAACTTACTGCATTTAATCTATAAAACTATTTGGCAAAGTAATGGGGTTTACCAAAAAAACTTTTGAAGTCCTCCAGGTTTCACAGAACGAACAGTCCCCCCCCCAGGGAAAAAGAGGCCTGCACACACATCCCAGGATCTGTTTATTGACACATGTAATAAAGATAAGAAACTAGAAAAAACTCTCCCCATTTTTTTAGAACTTTGTAAAGGAGAACACTGCATGTGGTTTCCAAATGATTTAAATCAGTTGAACTTGACAACTTTTTCAATGAAAAAAGTGTGATATTAATTTTAAATTTGTTTGGCCAGGAATGAGGGAAATAATTTGTATGTTGCCTTGGGCTCTGACTACCATCGGTTGGTCTGTTCCTTTTTTCTTTTTTTCGCTTGAAAGAGGAAATTGTACCCCCGTTTTTAAAATGAATCGCGTTGCTTGGTGACCCGGCTGTTGGCAAGAAGGCCGGTGGGGCCTGAGACAGCCTGAAACACGGGAAAGATCACATGGAAGGGGGAAGCTCTGGGGCCTGGCAAGAAGCCTGTTTTAAACCTTTCATCCGTGTTCCCCTCCTTTTTGGGTTTTAGTATTCTATACCTTTTGTAATTAAAAGCTTCTTTCCTTTTTGAGCTCAGGGTTTCATAAAAAGTGTTACATGGTCCCTATTTGATGTTCCCCAGTTTGGAGGAATAGTAATGGAATACAGAAAAACCCTGAATGGCTCAACATTCTCTAGATTTGAAACAACGACCGGAGCTGGGTGGGGGTCCCACAAGCCCAGTGCCCCAGCTTGCCTCCCCAGCCAGACTAAACTGAAACCGGGCTAAAAACTATCAACAGTCTTTCTTGGAGCCAACCAAGCTGCTGGAGTGTAAATTTTTACGTGTAAATAATCATCCTTTGCAGTAGAAGGAACTGTGGGTAGTTCCCCCGTGGCTTTCCTGGTTTTGATTCGGAAACGATCTGTTTTTATTTTTGTTTTTAGACCTGAAATTGAAATTGTAATCCACAGGGGCTTAGAGGCCCACAACAGGAGGGTGAGGAAGTTTTCCCTGGAGGAGGGCCGCTTTGCATGTGGATTTTAATTTGCCCCTGTTTGGCAGGTCCTTCACGACGAAAAGAACCAAAAGTTGCTGTAATTTTTTTATTGCGGTGGTGTTTATCCCCACACACACATGATCCACATTGGACACAATATCGAAGTATAGGGTGGCTGAAATGAAGAAAAACATATAGGATTAAGCAAAAAAATCAAGAATGGCCGAGCTTGCTATTGCCTTGTGAGAAAGGCAGAAGAAATGCTCTCATACAATGAGCCCCTCTGATTAAACAAAAACCCGACCCTCACCGCAGTATCCCAGAGCCGGAAGGGAATTCCTGAAGGATGTTTTTTTTTCCATCACCAGAGGAAAAAACGAACCGCCAGCTCTTGCTGACTGGGCCTTGTGGTGCCTTGACATTGAGCCTATTTTTTTTTTTTTTTCATGCTCAGCAGTTTCTGTTGCGTTAGCAGGTTTCTCACGCACTGTGGATTTGGAGGGACCATTGGTTTTCTTTTCCTCAAGGCACATTGTTGATCATTCAGTTCAATGCAGTCCTTAGTTGGGGGGGGGGGGCCAAATTATTTTAATTTTTTTTTTTTTTTTTTATTTTTAAAATTGCCAACTCTAGTTCATCTTCTCGGTGTCAGTCTGAAACCCATAAAATGTGCTGCCAGTTAGTTCCTGATTGTTTTTCTGGAGCCTGCCAGTTTCTGAAAGGCATTTACCTCAAGACGTGCCGTTCATCCAAGACAGCAACTACTTGAAAGAAGAGCAAAATGAATCCACTGAGAGGCCGATAATCACTCACAAGGGTCTGGCTATAGTGAATCGACTCTGCCTGCTGAGGCACCGTGTAGTGGTCGCCCCGGAGCCCCACCCACACTTCCACACCACAGTCCATGGGTACTGCTATCGGTGTTAAGTGGCATTTGTGTAACAAGATCTTCTTGCGCTGATTGTGGTGTCCGCGATGGCCCTGCAACATAGGGCTGCTATCATGCTCGTTTGAATGCTGTCGCGCTCCACTCTCGCCAAGTGGACTGAGACACCGCACGTAGTGTCAATATTGGATGCCAAGACATGTGCGCAGTAAGCAGTAGAAGGGGCAGAGGCCACTCTGACTGCAAATACATCTTGACACTGCTGATGATTGGCATGGACTTGTCCATGCAGGACTGTCGAGAGACTCCAACTAATGGTCGCCTCTTTTACGTGACTGCAGACCAGCAGCATACGAGCTCACCTCGCAGCAACGGGATACAAAACACTGCCAGCTGCCGTGAGAAATGGTGGCACTTCAGACGCCTGGGCCCGTTTTGACTAATGAGGTAGGCAACCATCGACTGGATCATGCGTAGCAGCGGTCCAGAAACCATCCGCCATATGTCGGCCCCCCCCCCTCCCCAAAGACAATGAGACATTTCTTGACAATAGGCAAGATAGGGTGCATATGCCAAGGATGCCGCCACTCCTTTTTCTGGCAGCGCATGCAGTTGATTAGCATGTCCCAGCCCCTCTGCATCGAGCACCATGGTACCGCACAATGTGTTCTTGATAGGGCTAAGAAGGCTGGAGATAGTGACGGACAGCTTGTGTGAGATGCACTCGAGCGACACTCAGCAAGAGGTCCTGGATAAGGCAGATGAGTGGATGCGTCGTTCTAGAAGCAAGTGAGCTCCTCACGATCGCTCTGGTATGCACTCGGCGAAGGTATTCAGAATCGATCACCGGTAATGTAGATAAGGACAGGCACTCTAGATAACGCGCTAGAGAGAGGCGATGCTTGTCCTAAGAGAGGCCCAGAGCGAGTTGACGTCGCATGGTAGGTCTGGGTCGTAGGCCTGGGCTAACACCAGCCTCCAGAGTCTCGCCTTTGGGCATCTCCCCTAGAAAGAAAGAAATTACCTAGAACGGAATCCCCTCACTTTGCAGGGACTCGGTGTGAATGCGGAGGCAAGGATGGGATGTGAGGGAATAAAACGCGCCCTAGAGAAATACTCAATCATCTATGTAACAGAGGGATGTTATAAACGCGATACTTTAACGGCGCATGTATTTTTAATGAACTCAGGATAGGCGTGCCCTGTGCAAAATAAGCAGCTACCTGCCCGCCGAGGGGCTAGAAACGCGCAGCGCGAAGCTTGGGTTCCCCTGCCAACCCCATCCTATGGGGGCTGCCTGGCCCTGCCAAAAATCCATTTACAAATAAAAGAGCCTCTCAGAAATGGGCCTACCTTGGCCAAAGACGAGCGAACCTATTTCCGATAAATACTTGGCCTGGAGGGGGGAGGGGAGCCAAGAGTAACAAAGGGCGGCCGGCGGCCCGGTTTGTTTGCATTGCCGGCCGGCGCTGGAGCGGCCGGGCGCGGCTGACCACTGGGCACAGATAGGTTAAATTTCCGCATGGAGCTGCAGAACCCTATCCGCGGGTTGCGAAGCGTGGGTCAGCCCCCAGCATGTTAAATCTGTTTAGATGTGCGTAGCGCCTGGGAGCCGACCACGGGGCGCTGGACGGCGCCGGCCGCAGTGCGATGCTCGGGAGTTAATAAAGAGCTTAAGGCAAGTAAGTTGTAGCGGGTGGCGGCGTCTCCGAGCCGGCCGCGACCGCGGGCACTCGCGCCCAACAGGCCACGGGGTCTCAGCGCGGGCCCGGGAGCTGAGCGAGCCCGGTGTCGGCCCAGGCCGGGCGCACAGCGGCGGGCGGGGGCATACCGCGGGCCCGCAGCCGCCCGCCGCCCGCACCCCGACAGTGGGGAGGGGAGGCCTCTTCTCCGCGCTCGCACCGTGGGGGTGGAAGTGAGCGAGGGTGAGCAATTTGAAGGCATGTGTGGTAGGACTAGCAGTCATTAGAATGTACTCTTAATGAGCCTGAGAGATATTTTATTTTTACTCAAGAACTCGGTTTGCTGGAGACTTCCCGAGCAAAACCAATATGGCCTGCCGTTATGGGTATGTGTCGGAGCCAGTGCGGTTGGCTTATTGAATCTGCCGCACGCACTCCGATCACTCGGCTCGGAGTTGTTTCTCTGTTCTGGGGAAGAAGGTTTCCCAAGACCCATCTTTCTGCAGGATGGTGCTTCAGAGCCACAACCACTTGTCCCAAAAGAACGAGAGGTGCGGTGGATGGTGTTTGGGCTGCATGACAAAGAGGAACGCACGCGCTTTCCTATCCAAGCAACAGAAGGGAAAAGAGCAGACAATGCGCCCAGTCTTGAGAAAAGGAAAGCACAGCCTGGAGGCGGAGGGTAAAACACCACCAACAACAGGGCCTGGGATTAACACACACATCTATCTCCAACACGCCTCCCACCGTGCTCATCTTTTCCTTCCTCTTCTTTCTTCCTCCCATACTCACAGAAAGAAGCACGTTTAATTCCTGAAATAAAGTTGTTGAGTCCTCATCATCCAGTTCATACAAGTCATTGCAAAGCGGCTGGCCACTATATAGGAGACAACCATGAAAGATTCTAAGTTCAAGTGTGATATGGACAAGAAGGGTCATCGCTAAAGAACTTTAGATGTTAAGGTATCTGCAAAAATTACTGACTCTAATTTTTTAAATGCTGTTGACTAAAAACTGGATTAAAATCGTCTATATATTCATATCGAGTAGTACGACTGTGGCAGTATCAAGAAACATGGACAGCTCGCGCGTGTGTGCAATATAGAATTTTCCTAAATTATTAACCTTAGAACCATTTTAAACAGTTAAGAAACTTCTCCTAAGAGGACTTCTCCGTGAGCTCTGTCTTGGGGAAAGGAATTGGGCCGGGTTCTCTGAAAGGGGCATTGCAGGGCTCCCTGCTGAGAAGTGCCTGCCAGAAAGTGTAGATAGGGGGGGGGGCATACATATTCAAAATCAGAGTTGGATCAGAGATGCAGAAATAAATTACCAATAATGAAAGATAGACTTTCCAAAGGAGGACAGAACTGGTTCTATACATAGGAAAAGTATATATATCTAAAGGTTCTAGAGGTACTCTCAGTTCGATATCACTGGCAGTCGCCATCATGGTAACTTTCAGGGCCTGTGTCATTAGTCTAGCCTAACGATGATGAGTCTAAGTACTAAGTGAGCTAAGATCAACTGCTGTAGACTTATGTGAATCAGTGATCGTGCGAGCGTATCTTCGCGCCTAGCTACTTCGTAGAGAGTGTGCGCTACAGGCCGCTTTATAACTCTGCACATTGATGAGCTCGCATAAACAATCAAGATATACAAAAGGAGGGTCCTCAGAGCAACATACACAAGTGAACATTCCCAGCTATGACAGATATCTTAGTGCTGAGAAGGTGATCTCGAGAAGGATTAGTGTCAGAGATGAGAGTTCAAATGACGTTAGATGAATAGAATTAGAGGGCGCAGTATGTGTGCCTAGACATAGAGATGCCAGAAATCAGAGTTTGACCTAGATATACGCAGAAGTAAGACATATACGCGAAGAGGCGAGCCGGAGAGAGAATAAGGGAAGTATGAGGAAAAGGGAAATGAAGGAAGGAAAGAGAGAGAGAAAAGGAAAGAAGAAGAAGAATAGAGAGAAAGAAAGAAACGAAGAATAGACGAGCAGAGAGAATGAAAGAAAGAAAGCGATGGGACGTGCGGAGGAATAGAAGACGGGATGAAGAGAAACTGAGGAAAGACGAAGACGATGAAAAGGAAGCAGAATTAAACAACCGTCTTCCTTCTTTCCTATACATTCCTTCACTTACTTGGTTTATATTGGTCGTTATGTGTCCTGATCTTCAATGGACTTAATGACAGTTGCCACTATATAATTTTGGCCCCAATGCGCCTTCAAATCAAAATTTAATTTTCCGTGTCTCCATGTAGTGTGAAAAGAGATATGTGGCTTCTTTGATCAAAGAGACCATGCGCTCTGAATAAATACAGGATAAGACAGCAATAATAAAATTTGCTTCACTTTATATTTCTTTTGAAAACTGTTGGCAGAGTTGAAGAAACTAAGGAATAGTAACATTTCAAAAAAAATCATAGCTGAAGAAACATAAATTTCTTTGGATAGAATCAAACGAAGAGAAGTTTTTTTTTTAATATTTTCCAAAACGAATTTCTTTACTCAGTGTCTCCAGCCAAAAACAGCAACTTTTTGGTGCATTCCCTGCAGGCAAGAGAACAAGTACATCAGAATGGTACTGGGTGTCAGTAAACCAAGAAAAACCTGCTGTCAGGAAGGTGGCATATTCCCAACCTAACTAGGCTTCTGGTCTTCTTCACCCCATGTGAGAGTGTCTCAGTCAGCTTTAGGAAAGCTTTACACAAATACATTAGACTGTGTGACTTACATTAAAATAACAGCATTTATTTGTCCAGAGTTCTCAAGTCCGGGAAGTCCAAGATCAAGAATGCTGGAAGATTCGTTCTTAGTGAGGGATCCTTCCTGGCTTGCATCATTTCCTAGTGTTCTTCACCATGGGACACAGAGCAGTAGAGTTTGTCTTCTTCCTCTTATAGGACATTAAACTACTGGGGGGAAGGGACATCATCATGAACTCATCTGTAGATAAATTATCTCCAAAGGCCCACACCTCACCATTCCCAGGGGGGTTAGGGCTTCAACTCATGTGGATTGGGTGGAGGGGCTAGGCAACACTATCAAGGCAATGCAGCTATTGAACTGATAGAAGGGACACTGTGGGGCAATTCCCATTTCCCACATCAAGGCACAAACAAAGACCCAGCAAAGGGCCAACCTCCCCCATTTAAACATCTTCTCCATCGTCCTTTCTGGTAACTCTCATCTATACTTGCTCTATTTTTGCCATCCACATTTATTCTGAGCCTAAGCTTTACCCCTTTCGGCGTTTTTTAGTTCATATTCCAAGGCCCAAATGTTTCAATGACATGGGTGATATGATAATTATAGCAGCTAATGTTGATTTGGACCTGTCTCATATGCCAGTGCTTTGGATTATAATTTTCACAAACAAATTAGGTAAATGAGATAGGTATTATCTCTCCCGCCGCCCCTTTACCAATGAGAAAACTTCGGCTCAGAGAGATTAGGTAGCTGTTCACAAGTTAATTAGTGGCGGAGCTGGGTCTCAAACTTGGCTTACTGAGCTGAGCTCTAACCAGATCCACATAATCCCCTCCTTATGACCAGTGCGGTCCCCCCAATTCTGTAGAGATAATAATGTTAAAACCTCTTTCAATGTCCCTGGGATCAAAGAATGCCTAAAATTTTGAATATCAATCTTTTCTCTATGGGTAGAAAAATTATATTTCGAGTTTCTACGTTGTATAATTCTTACCCCCTCCCCTCTTTAAAATGGGTCTTTTTTCCATTCTCTTATAACTTGATTCTGTTTCGCTCCTCCCCTGAAGCCTGTGTGTTTCCATTGGTTTGCAATGAGTGGTTGAAGCTGAATTTATTAGATGCATTAAAACTTCCAAGTGGTGGAAAGGTTTATTATCCTATTTGTTCTCTAAAAATCAAAGACTGATTTGATATAGGAGGAAAAAATCAGACTTACATGGACCTGAGTTTTTTACAGGGCCCCCAGTTGGTAAAGGGAATCAGGGTAGAGATGACCCAAAGCTTGACTGAAGAGCTCCAGGGAGAGAGTAAGAACCAGTTAAAATGTCAATGGGCCTAGGAAGACTGGCCCTCTGGGATGACAATCCTGGACCTAGAGTGGCCAT
>JAJQQW010001484.1:0-12536 GCA_025583905.1 Ia io
AGCCCGCCCATCAACGGGGTGTGGCCCCTTTGGGGCCCGGTTTTCCCCCCCTTTTTACCTTTTCTTTTTTCTTTGATCTCCTAAATGTGGGGGAAAAAAGGGGAAGGAAACCCTCCCATTTGGAAAAAACAATTATTTGGTGGGGGGGGTTGGGCAAAAAGGGGCTTTTGGCCCCAAAAAATTTTTTGTAAACCCTTTTTTGGCCCAACAGGCCCCCCAAAAACCCCCCCGGGGCCCCCGGGGAAAAGGGGGGCCCCCCTGGTGTGATTTAGAAAGGGGAAATTTTGTGCAGGAGGAAAAAAAAAAGGGAAAAGGGGAAAAAAATTTTCAGAAAAAGCCCAGGCCCCAACCCCAAGACGGGAAAAAGGGGAGATGTAAAAAACAGAAAAGGGGCCTTTTTCGGGAACCCGGGGGGGGGGTTTTGGAAAAAGGGGGGGGAGGGGGACCACCAGGGGAGAGGGCCCAGGGGGGGGGGGGAAGGGCTTGGGGGAAACCGGGGGCCCCTTTCTCCCCAGGCGTGGCTTGGGGCCCCCCCTTTGGAAAACAGAAAACGGGGGCCCGGTAAAAGGGACTCCGATGCCCCCCGACCCCCGGGTCCCCAAAAAGGGCCCACAGCTTCCCCTTGCTTTGGTTTTGGGAAGGGGGGGGGAATTTAAAAACGCAGTTTTTTTTGCTCCAAAAGGCTGGGGGCCGGGGGTGCTTCAGTGGCACCCTGCCCTCCGGGTTGGGTTTTTTGTGAAAAATAAAACCATGAGCCCCAGGGAAGGGTTTAAAAAACTTTGGTTTTTTAGGCCCCCGGGGGCCAACTACTTAAAAAAAGTCCTCAAAAAAACCCCCCTCTGAAGGGTTTTTTAAAAAAAAATGACCCCCGTTTTTTCCCTCCTTTTTTAGAAAATTAAAAATGGGGGCCTTTTTTTTTTTTTCCCTGTTTTTTCCATTAAAAGGTTTGATTTTCCCCCTTTCCCCCAGCACCCCAGCCGGGGGGTGGGGGACAGGGGCCCCCACCCCCGGGCCCTTGCCCCCCAACCCCCACCCCCCCGTCCCTCGGGCCCCTGACAACCCTTTTTTGGCGGGGTTGGGGGTTTCCAAACACAAAAAAGCCCAAGGGGGGGGGGCCCCCCTCTGGCTTTTTGCCCCAAAAAACCTTTTTTTTGGGGTTGAAAAACCTCCCCTCAGGAAACCCAGTGGGTTTTTTCCGGGGAAAAACCCCGGAAAAAAGCAAGACATCAAAATTCATTTAAAATCCATGCCCTTCCCGGGCCGGGCCCGGTGGCTCCAGTGTTTTGGAAGCTTTCCCCCCCCGCAAGGAAACCGGAAAAGGGTAAAGGGTTTTTAAATTTTCCCCAGTAAAGGGCACAGGGGCCCCCGGGGTTTTGGGGGGCCCTCAAATTCCACTGGGGAAAAGGGGGGTCCCAGGAGGCACCCCCGTTTAAAATGTTTTCCCCCCTCTCACCCCAAATTGATTTTCCTATCCCTTCCCTCCCCCTCCCCCCCCCTTCTTTTTTCCCTGAAACAAAAAAAATAAAAAATTTTTAAAAAAATACAATAAATTCCCAAAATCACCCCAAAAAAAGGAAAAATTTTTAAAAAGGGAAAAGAAAATTGGTCCCCCAAAAAAACTTTAAAAAACCGTAAAAAAGGGGGACCACCCAAAAAAGGGGGGCCCCCCTTTTTTTTCGGAGCCCTGTTTTTTTAAATTTAATTTCCCCTTTTTTTCCGGGGGACCCTCATTTTTGTGGCCCCCCCTTCCGAGTTTCCCGGGGGAAACCAGGGGGGGCGGGGTGTTAAAAGGGTTCAAAAAACACGAAACTTCCCAAAATTTTTCCCCCCCCTGGGGGGTTTTGGAAGCCCCCCCCGGCCCCCCCGGGGGGGTTTTTCCTGGTAAAAAACCCGGGGACAATTTGGGTTTTTTTTTTTGGGGAAATTTAAAAGGGGGAACCCTGGCCAAGGGTTTTCTTCGGGGTCCCAAAAAAAAAATTTTTGGAACCCCTTCCCCCCCCCCTTCCCCCACGAAAAAGGAAAACCCCCGTTTCCAAATTGGCCCCCGGGGGCAGGGCCCACCCCGGGGGTTGGGTGAAACCCCCTTTTTGGATCAAAACGGCCCCCTACCAAAATTTTGGGGGGCAAACTGAAGGTCCCCCCCTCCGGGGAAACACTGGGTCCGGTCCCCTGGTGCCGGTGGCAGCATTCGTTACTCCCACAAGGCCTCTTCCTCTTTTTGCTCTGTTCCCTGCCCCTCAGTGCCATTCTCCTCCTCTCCCTCCCAGTGTCCCAGCCTCCCCTCCCAGGCCCAGAATCATGGGGAATCCACGCTGGTAGGGGAAGCCATCATATCTGGGCTACCGTGGGCAAGGAAACTGCTGTCCTTCGATGGTTGGAGGTGGGGCCTGTGAGACTGAGGCCCCGCCTAACCAAGACCCCCGTTTTTCTTCCAGAAACGGAGGGGGAAGGGCAGGTCAGGGCCCCCGCCCCACTGGGGGGCCCCGCAGAAGGATTGCGTTCTTCCGGTGGGCTCGGCGGTAGATCCAGCCCGGTTAACAACCCAGGCAAGCGTCACCAGCTTGTTTTTCTCTAACGAACCCGATTCTCCCGGGTGAAGGAGGTGTCTCTTCCTTCGTGGCCCGACTAAACACCTCGAGTTGGCCGGATTCGGGAGGAAGGGGCAAGGGGTGGGGCGAGAGAGTGATTCTGTTCCACAAAAAACGTGTCCCATCGGCACCTGGGAACTTCTTTCGCATCTCCTGGCGCCTCAACCCCAAGGAATCTTCACAAGGCCCCGTTCGCGGTGGGGTAGAGGTCTCTTGGGCCTGGTGAACCCTACACACATCATTGTTTTCGCTTTGACTTTTCCTCCCCCCAGGTCCTCTGGCCCTTTGGGTCTAACATCTGAGGGGGTGAGGAGGAGGGCATGGGATGAGGGAACCGCTCATAAGCGTGGCGGGCTGGGCATCCAAGACTCCCTCCTTCTGGGCCCCCCCATCAGGGGTCCCTGGAATAAGGGAAACATTTGGGGGGACAGAAGAGACTGGGGGCTGTATACCGCCACTGGCCGTGGGGTTTGACCCGGCCATCAGCCGAGAGAGGCTAGGTCGTGGTATGGCCCCGCAGGGGACAAACCTGCAGCCGCGCCTGAATGCTTTAAAGCATGAGACAGTCTCCAGGGGCTGGCCTAGTAATTTTGTGTTCCTGGAGAGCTTGGTGAGAGTAGATAGCTGTTCCACTTCTCCAGGGCACACTGGGTCAAGCCTGGGCCATGTAGGAAGGAAAGGGGCAGAGGGCCTAAGCTGGCAGGGCTCTATTAGGAAAAGGGGAGGAGGAAGTGGCCAAGGACCTAAAGATGGCAACGGTCCCCCAGAGGAGCGTGGAATCCTGCAGGGGGGCCCTGGCAACTGAGTTGGCACCGTAACCAACAGCCCCCCATTCACGTTTATATTTTAATTCCTCTCCGCCCACCGCCACCCTGTGTCCTCCGCGCATCCATCCATTCAAACGTGCTCACGACGCCAAACTCGAGTCTTCTGGGAGATGGACACACCTAGTGGCTCCTGTGTTTTCACAAGAAACGCGCAGTTTCCCCCTTGGGGGAGGGCCCCCTGGCAGACGCATGCATGACTATCGTGAGGAGGGGCCCACAGAACAGGGGGAGACACAAAGAAAGGGCACAACCACTAGGGTCCTTGGTGGGGCTCCCTCTGTGTGTGGGAGAAACAGAAATCATGGGCATTCAGGGTAAGGTCTCCAGAACGTGGGGAGTGCACGCCGGCCCGGTGGCCCCTACTCCGGCCGCAGGCCACAGAGGCTGGATCCTAGGTTGGCAAAACCCATGAAGCCTTGGAGAGAAGGAACCTCCGGGGTCCTTCTCCTGTCCCTGAGTAAAGGCAGGCAGGCCAAAGCAAGAGTCCCGTACAGGAATGTGTCAAGACTGGGGGTTCATGGTCCCGGCAGCCACCAGAAGAGCAAAGGCAAGGGTTTAACTATCACGCGGCCCCAGCCAATCAGGTGAGAATTCAGTTCCAGTCAGGGCCCTGGCTCCACGGGGAAACAACTGAGAGGCAGAGGGCCGAACCCTCGTGGGGCGGGGGTGGTAGCAAGAATAGCAAGCTCCAGTGGCCCAAGTCGCAACATAGTTTAAAAAACAAGAGCAGGAAAACTATTGGAGGCTGCTGGCTGCCCCTTTCCCCAGGAACAGCCTGCAGCTGAGGGGCTAGCTGTTTTTTTACCAGGAAGGCACAGCTGACCGAAGGGGCAGTGGGGTCCACTCCTTGGAGGGCCACTCAATCCTTTATTAATTATTTATTTTTTTTAATCCTCCTCCGGGCCTGAGGATAAGTTTATACCCAAATGTGACCTACACTCAGGGGGGCTTAAAAAGCTCCGCTCTCGGTCTCGCCCTCCCCAGTAGTTCTCTCCCCAGCCAGTCACTAGTTGCCTCCCCCATCCACCGCCCGATTCCGGAACCGAACTCACAGACCCTATTATGATAATGGGGATGACCCTTCTCCCCAACCAACATGAGCCACCGGGTCCAGGGGCCATCCTTGCTTATGAAGGTGCCCTTGCCCCGGGGGCCCACAAACCAACCCTCCACGTGTCAAATCATCAGCCAGAGGTCCTGTGAGTTGTAAGTTTCCATACGACAGGATTCCGCAGCTATTGCCTTGGGAAGCTAGAGCCCCCGCTCCCCTGAGGCAAGACTTCCATCTCGCAGGTTAATACCCATTATTACCCGCAGTTTATTAACAAACAAGCCCCTGTACCGGTGCAAAACCTTAGTCGCCAACATAAATTTCACATACCGGGTGGCATTAGCCGCTCCTCCTCCAGCGAACCTGTGGAGGAAAGGCGAGGACGCAGCGTTTTCCTTGTGTGGGTGAGAAAAGAAAAACCGAGCGGCATCAGGGAATGAGCAAGGATGCTGCCAGGTTGCACGGAGAGAGCAGGCGAAGAAGCCAGAATCTACTTTGCGTCATCCGGTTCCGAATCCCATAAGTTCTCTTGTTGTGTTTTCCGTTCCATGTGTTTTTTTAGGCAGCACAAAAAGAGCAGTATTGGGTGGGTTATTTCCAAGCTAAGCTCCATAGTCTGCTTTCTTGGAATTTCCTGACATTCCTCACTTGCTCTGGCCGTGCTGTTTTTGTTCGTCCCCACTTATGACCTGCCTCTCCATCCCCGCGAAGCATTGTTCCGGTCCCAGCAAAGGGCATCACCATCCATCCTTTACATGGTATTGTGCAAAATCCAGACACCCAGGGGGTGATCCTGATTCCTTCCTCCTCCTCCGCCTCTACCAACCAAGCCCCAGTCTGGGTCCCCTTAACAAATTCTGTTGGGTTCGGCCTCCCAAGCGGTATATCCTGAGGTCTGGGCTTCTCTGTCCCAGTTACACTATCGGTCTGGGCTTGAGTGACAGGAAGCCCAACGATGGTAGTGTGGGGGAAACAAGGATAGACATTTTCCGGTTTTTCTCCTAAGAGTTGACAAGCCATGGGGCAGAAAGGGCTGGTTGTGGCAGCCCTGCTTCCTCAAAGTTTCCCATTCAGCAGCCCAGGCTCCTTCCTGTCTTTGTAGCTTCTCCACCCACCCACTGTGGTGGCTTTCCATTCTCTAGGAGGTCACCACATGGCCTTGGCCCCCAGATGGCCACATCAGATCAGCTTGGTCACAGCCACCTTACCAGCCAGCAGGAAGGCAGAAGGGCAACTCCTCTTTATAGGCAATGCTTCTTGGAAAGTATTTTATGGCCACACATGCCTTCCACCTAAATGCCTTTTGGGCCTGGAATTAGTTCACAAGGAGGGCTGGCATTCCCAGTCACATTTCCTAATTCCAGAATCAGGGTCCCCTGGGTTTACACTCTCGCAGTTTTGGCTGGCTGTGTCTCTTTTCCAGGGCCATGGTGGGGTTGTGTACATGGACTCCTCCCTTGCTCCCTGCCCTGACCTGTGATGGTTTTGGCTTCCTGTCCCTGCGTCCTTTAAAAAAAAAAAAAAAAAAAAATATATATATATATATTATATTATATATATATATGTAGATACATATATATAATATTATATAATATAAAAATAAATCATATATATCTATCTATCTCACACACACACAAATCGAACAACAAATCAAACCTCTCGAATGTGCCCTTTCCCTTTCTCATGTCTCACTGTCCCCCACCCGATATGCCATCCACAATAATCATATTCAAGTCGATCGCCCCCCCCACCATGTTCCGACCCGGCCCCCCTACCCTGCGCCAATGTGGGCCCTGACCCAGGACATTCGAACTGAGACCTTCCAGGGTCATTGATATGATGTCATAACCACTGCAGCAATGCTGGCCTCAGGCTGGGCTCGGTATGATTTGAGGTCTGCGCTCTGTCTGCGCAAGCCCTTTTGCTAATCCTCACAGAATCCAATCTTAGAGGGCAAATCTGGATTACCCACGTCCCCTGATTGACTCTTCAAGGGCTGGGCCTGCCTGACCGGCTACATATCAGGGCTGATGAGGCATGGCTATGAAAGAGGGCCTCCTAGGGCCTTGCTTTCTCTCCTTTTCTTTCTCCCTCTGGTCCCCATCTCTGGCCTCACACCCCGGGTTGCCTCCTGGCCTTTTTTGCCCAAGAACTCTTACCCCTCTGCCTAGAATACTCACCCTTCTTTCCTGGCCGTCACATTCTCCTTGCCCGCTCTTGTTTCCTGGCTTGTCATCAGGCTAGAGTAGGTCTGGCTGGCTGTGTCCCACTGGAATCCCATCCCTGCGCCCCAGTGGACTGCCTGCCCTGGGGGACCACAGACGCCTTGATGAGGGTAGAGCTGGATCTGTCTTACTCATTCATGGCCTGACTCCCTAGCACATGACCACGTTTTGATGAGATGAAATGTGAAATATTCATCCAGCATTAAAAGAACAGTATTCATCAAGGGCCCACTGTGTTTCCAGGGTCCCTCTTTGATCGAGGGCTGGAGGGGGTTGAGCCTGGGAAGTCATGAGTGGATTGGTTGGGGAGAGTTGGGAGTTGCTGGATTGCAGGTCTGTAACTTCATGCCTCGGTATGCCTGCACATTATGTCAATTGCCCGGGCCCTAGGGTGTGCCAGGGCTGCGAGCGCCATCCCCTCTCAGCTCTGACACTCTCCTGGCGGTGTATAGAGGAGAACAGGCTCCATATTAGCAGAACAAACAAACCCTTTTCCCAGGGGCCTGAGAAATCTCGGTACCTTTGTAAAATTTATTTTATAATTTTTTTCACCCAAAACCCCCCCCCCATGATATAACCAATCGGCCAGTGGCTGCTGCGCAGCACCCCTCCCCAGTCAGAACAACCTCACTCGTGCTAGCCTCCTGCACACCCCCTACAGAGGACCATAGGAGCCCCGCAACCGAATCGAAACCTTACTTTGGTTCCTGGGTTGATGCCTCCAGTCACTGAGCCACACCCTGCTGGATGAGAGGCCTCCTACTGTTCTTTCACGAGGTCCTCCTCCTTTACTTGCCTGGGGGGCTCTTTGAACTTGCAGGAGAGGTGTGAAGAAGAAGAGAAGTCAGAGTTCCCTGCTTTCCACAGCCTGGCCCCCAGGTGGGAGGTGATCCTCAGTCCGTAGCGCTGGTAGCTGTCTGGCAGACATAGCTTTAAGGATGAATGAAGGGGGAAAAGTCAGGGGGTCTTTGAGCCGCCAGGGTTTTTGGTTTGCCTAAGGCCATGTGAGTCCCAGACCATCCCCCTGCCTTGGGTGGAGAGAATTGGACCCTGGGCTGCTGCCAGGGTGGGCTGCAAGCTGGCAATTAAAGGCTATCTGTGGTTTATTAGGCGCGTCCCATGTGGGAAGAGGACTGCGCTCAGGATTAACTTAACCCTCCCCTCCCATCCCCTCTACAGCAGTCCGCAGCGGTGGGGGGTTATGGAAACGTTTGGTCTTACAGAAAGTGGAGGAAAACCGGCAGCACAAAGAAGTGAAGTAACCTGCCCAAGGTCACCTAGGCTGGTCAGGCACTAAAAATGAGGAATTCAATGACCCAGGCACTCCTTGCCCTCCAGAGCCCACCTCCTACCCTTTCCTTTCATACCAGAGCCTCCTGGCAGGCGATGTGCGAACTGGGCGGGCAGATATATGGGGGGCTCAGCTCACCTGGGGCCCATTCCGGCCGCGGCCTGACACAAATAAGTGGTCCAGGGCCCTGGCTTCTTTCATTGTGTGGATCCCCTTCGGGTTTGCTTGTCGTCCATTGCTGTTGTAACGTTTGTGAATAACGTACCATTACTTGTGTTTCGCTGGGGTACGTAATTAATCATTTGTACCATGCTGGCAAATTGGACCTGTGGCATAAGCCAGTTTGCTGAGAGACCTGGCCGCTGGTCCGCCCTCACCGGCATCCCAGCAAAGAAGTAAGTAAGGCCTCCTCACTTCAAGGCGTGTGTGCGAACACGTGACCTCGGCGTACTCGTCGCTTCGCAGGAGGGGGCTTGACCCTCGAGCCCCCGTCAGGCACTTCTGCGGCCTGGACTTTGGCTGTGCAGCTGCCTGTCAGAAAACCTCATCCCATCCCTTCCGTGGACTCCTAACTTCTTACTTGCTGTCGGAACGTGGCTTCGATTTTCGACGCCACTGTCCATCCTCACAATCACACCATTGCAACATGCTCCTCCTGCTTTTCCTGTTTGCTCTCCCTCTCTCCATTAAAAGTTTTGCTGGGCACAACTCGCAAACAGGCACGTATTTCATGACTATTTCCCGCCCCAGTTCTCTCTCTACCTCCACGCAATGGCTTGAAGGAGAACACCTCCCTTCCACACCCACAGGTCCCCCTCCCACCGCGGACAGAGTCATGGTGACATTAGGGGCTCCAAGTGGACCAGCCATCCAGTATGGCAGCGTCCCTGTAGTGCATTTCTCGGGGTCACCCCCCATCCCTGTCCGGCTTCTCCCTGGTATGGCAAATGCCCTGTCCTCTCGCTCTACCTTTCCCATCAGCCTGCCTCCTCACAGCTTACCTCCCGGAGGCCTGGCATCTGTCCTCACTGAGGAAATAAGGCAACCAGTATAGAGAATACCATAAGCTCTCCCTGAAACCGCGTCTAACCCAAGTTCCCTGTACCCCCTGTGCCTGGGCCCTTCCTTTGTTTGTTATTCTTGGCTTAGACGTGCATCACACATTTGGGGTACTCACTGAAGCCACCCCCCCCCAACCCCCGCCGTGACAACCATTCCTCTTCCTACTCCTCAGTTTTTCGCCCCTCTTTCCTGGAAATTTCCCATTGCCATACAAATGCTCCGCTTTAAAGAAAAAGAACCTCTTTCCCTTTCTCCCTGACTCTACTTTTCCTTTTCGCCCACAGGCAACTTCTTATACATATTTATGAGACATACTGTCCCAATAATTGTTCCTTTTTAAGAAATACTCTAATCAATTTTTGGGTGTCAGCCTTATGCTAGACAAAAAAAAGTTGTAATTAACACCCATTTTCCCCCTTTTTAAAAAAATTGGGGTTTTAACCCGAAATTTGAAATTTTTTAAAATTCCCAGAAGAATTTAATTTAGTGGAAGGGGCCCTCTGAGGGTTTGGTTTTTTTGTGGGAAGTTTTTAAAAAAAAAGTTTTTTAAAACCCCAAATTTAAAAAAATAAAATTTTTTGATTTCAAGGGAAATACCCGGGTCCCGGGGTTTTTTTGCCCATTCCCCCCCAAAAAAGAGGAAACCCAAAATTTTTTTTCCACCAGGGGACACCCCCTGGCTGGGAAATTTACCCACAATCTGGGCCCTTGACCGGAAAACGAACCCGGGACCCTCCCCTTTCCCCTGGCTGGCAACCTTCTTAAACCCACCTTTGCCAAAAAGGCTTTAAAAAATATTCAATTTCCCTTTTAAAAAAGAAATAGGAAATAAATTTTCCCTCCCCTTTTCCCCTTTTTCCCCCTTGTGTCAATTTTGCTATGGCTTTGTTTTCAAAAAAATTTTGTTTGCACTTTAAGGGTTTTTTCCAAATTTTAAAAGGGGATAAAGTTTTTTTCATAATAAACCTGTTTCTTTTTTTAAAATCTGGAAAAGGCTCTGAAGAGATGGTACTTTGTATTTTCTCTATTTTCCCGTTCAAAGGGTTTTTTTAGGGGGGGGTTTGGGTTGGGGTTTTTTTAAAGTAAAAAAAATTTTTTATTTGTTTTCCCAAGAAAGGAAAGGGGGCGTTGGTTCAAAGGAAGGAATATTTCTCTGAATTTGGTCCATTCCTTCCCCGGCCCCCACAAGGGGGGAAATTTATGCTGCAAAACCCGGGCATTTGCCCCGACGCCGTGAAACGAACCATGACCGATGCCTTCAACCACGAGGGGGGCCAAATGGGGTGGGCTAGTTTTGTTAAACCCTTTTAAACATGCAAAGGGGGGGGAAGTTTAGGAAAAATGGGCCTTTTTTTTTTTTCCCCCAATTACCCCTAATGCTTTTGTCAAAATTTATGGGGGTTTTTTTCCCCAATTTAAAATTTCCCTTTCCCCCCCTCTGTTACCCTTGGAAGTTAATAAAACTCTATTTTTAACCTTTTTGTTTATAAAAAGTTAAAAAGACAGGTTTTCCCCTAGGGGGGTCCCTTTTTTGTTTCTGCACATCTTTTGAACAGAAAAACGGTGGTTTACCTTTGGCCTTTTTTCCGGGGGCTGTCCCGACAAGGAAGTCTGCAGGGAAAAAGCCTTGGAAAAGGGAGAAGGGGGGGTTTTCTTTTCCCGACCCAAAAAGGGCCCGGGTTTCCTGGCCCCTCCTTTTGTAATAAAGACCCCGTAAACCCCTTCCCCCCAGAGCAGAGCTTAAAAAAATTTTTGGGTTTTTTGACAATTACAGAAGAAATTTAAGTTTTCCCCCTGCACCCAGGGTTTCCCCCCCTGATCAAAAAGAGGCAGGGGGGGCACCGACCTTCTTTTTATGTCACCCCCCGGGGGGGAACTGGATTCCCAGGGAATTGGGGGAAAAAATGCCCCGAAACTCTGTCTTTCTGCGGGTTTCTTGGGGAGAATAAAGGCCCTTTTCCCCCGTGATCCCCGGGAAACTTTGGGGGGTCTCCCCAGCATTCCCCTAAAAAAACTGTGGGCAGGCCCCAAAATTGGTTTGTTTTTCAACTAGGGCAAAAAAAGAAACGCTTTTCCACATTCTTGGGCCAAGCCCCAAGGAAAAGAAAACACAAAATCCCCTTGGGCTTTTCCCGAAGTTTTAATTTGGGTACTCTTTGAATCTTCCAAACAATAAAATTGGGGGCCCTTGGGAAACCCTTTTTCCGCATTTATTTCCCCCTTTCCCGGCTTACCCAGGCCATGTAAAAAATTTTTTTTTTTTATTAATAAAAATTTTTTTTTAAGGGGACAATAGACAAAAAATTGTCCAAAATTTATTTAGATTTTTGGGCCCATAAATATACCATTTTTTTATTTTCCCCCTTTTTTTTTTTATTCCCCGCAACCTTTTTTTTTGTTTATCATTCACCGGGATAAGGTTTTTCCCCTTTTTAAAAATTTTAAGAAAATAATTTTATAAATTTCCCTTTTTTTTTTTAGGCCCGCTAAAAAGACCCTGTCTCTCTCCCCTGAACCCAGTGAAATGTTTTTTTTGGGGGGTTTTTTTGAATATTTTTTTTTATTTCCCCGAGAAGGGAAGGGGGAAGGGTTAGAAGCCCCCCCAATGTGTGGGGCCCCCTTTCAATTTTGGGGGCCTCCGCACCCCAACCCCGGGGGATTTACCGCAAACCCCGGGTTTTCAGTGCCCTTTTACAAGGGAAAAAAAAAAAAACCTCCGGCCCCCCCAAAAGGGGGGGGTTTTGGGGAAAAGCTCAACCCCCGAGCCAAGCCGCCGGGGCTACTAGTGGAAAAGTTTTAATTTCAACTTCCCAACCCTTTGGAAGGGCTGGGTTCGTTGCTGCTTTCCTGGCCCTAAAAAATTCTTTTTTGGTGTTTTTTTTTTCCCTTTTCAGGCTCTTTTTCAGGAGTCGTTCCCCTTGTCCCCCTGGCTTCCAAAAGTTGAGAAGCCAGCTCTCAGTGTAAACTGGTTGTTTCCCTTTTAAAATGGAAAACCTTTTTCCTCTGCTAATTTTTTTAAATTTTCCTCTTTGCATTTTTTTTTTCCCCCCAGTTGCCGGGAGGGGGACAAAGTGTCAGTTATTGGGGTATTTTTACAGGTATGTTTGCCAATTTTTATTCATTCTTCCCGGAAATTTCAAAAGTAAACAAACTACTCCAATAAAAGTAGTGGTTGAAAACAGTTTTCCCAAAAATTTTTGTTTCCCCCAAACCCGTAATTTTTAAATGGAGGGGTCAAATTGGGGAAAGGGTTTAGTTTCCCCAGTCTACACACAAACCGCTGGGGGGGGGCCTTGACGGGAAAACCCCCCGGTTAAAATGACTCACCCCCAGTTTTTCCAAGTTTTGGGACTGGCTTTTTTGGGGGGTGGGAGGCCCCATCCAGGGCCCGAGGGCCCAAGGGCCCCCACAGTCAAACCCCCAAAAGGGTGCTCAGCTTCCCTAAAGGGGATGGGTGGGGGTGGACCCCCCAAAAGAAAAGAGGTAGAAGCT
>JAJQQW010000220.1:0-5000 GCA_025583905.1 Ia io
TCTGGATACACAGGGCCCGAATTACGGTTTGTGGGATTAAGGGCCCCTTTGTACCGCTGTAAAATGCAGAAAACCATAAACACAAGGGAACTTTCGCAGTACAAAACCCTCTTTTTTTGCCCGAATTTAAATACTCGCCACATAATTTTTTTTTTTTCTAAAAAATTTCCCATTATCCAAAAAAGAAAAGAAGGGAAACTTTTGGGGAAAATCAGGCCTTATTTGGGACCGGGATTTTTCCTGTCCTGTTGTTCTTCACTGGGGAAGTTTTGTGTCTTTTAATTTTTTTTGGGTTTTTGGTTTTGGTTTTTTTATTTTTGTTTTTGTTTTGGGCCCCCAAATTTCAATTTAATTTGGTAAAACTAAAAAGAAAATCCACTTTTGGAAGGGGGGGTTTTAAGGGAAACATTATGTTCAAATAAACGGGTGGGGACTTAATGTCAATTGCAAAATATTTATTTTTTAATACACAAAAAAACTCTAAACCTAGGGAAAATTACCTTGTCCCTTTAATTAAATTTACCCTGAGTTCTCCCTTTGATAGGGGGCCCCTTGGCCAGTAACTTGGGTTTAAAACTTTCCACCCCAAAAACCAATTGGTAATTGAAAAAAACCCCAATTTTCACACCACCCTCTATCCAACCCTTTCTAGTGGGGAGGGGAACCTCTTACTAAGGGGAAAAAGGGATTTTTCCCTTCCTCTTTTTTCTGTGTTTTTAACTGTGTTTTGTTTTGGGGCCAACAGGGGGAAAACCCAAATTTTCTCCCAAGACTGGAAAACCTCAGGTTTTTCAATTTTTTCTTCTTCTTCTTTAAAATCTTTTGGGGGTAAGCCGATATCCCACTGGTCCCCCGTCCATTTCCCAAAGAAGATTGAGGAGCAAAATTTTTTCATCCACGACATGTTAGTGGGGGGGAAAAATGGGCCTGCCTAGTGCTGTAGCCCAACACAGCTTTCTGGGGCCAAGCCCATCAAAACCCAACCCCCAAACGGGCCTACGATCTGGGGGGGTAAGAAAAATGTTTAGGGGCACTTTGACATGCCAGGATAATTTACCTAACCGGTTCACCGGCAATGTAAAACAGGGGGGTCACCAGGGGTGGGGGGGTGGTTGCCAAAAGCTCACCAAATGGAAAAATTTTTCCCTTGGAAAAAATTATCTTTGGGCCATCCCAATCCTTAGTTTGACAAAACTTTAAAAAACCAATCTTAAAAACTTTTAAATTTACAATTGAGAAAACAACATAGGGGACCCATTTGCTTTTCCTTTTTACCAACTTCCCTCTCAAAAGATTCCATTGGGATGGGTTCAAAAGGGGAAAAGGAATTAGGGTCATATTTTAAGTTTTGGCTTTTTTCCTGCTATGGTGTCCAATGGGAAACGTCTTCGGGAGACCAAACCAGTACCCTGATTGGGGGCCCTTTTTCATTTTTTTTTAATTTTTCCTCAACCTGAGGAATTTTTTTTCCATTGTTTTTTTTAGGGGGGACAGGGGGAAACTCACAACTCCACACTAGGGGGAAAATTAAAAATTAAATTACTTAAGAAAATCCGTGCTTTTCATACACAAGGGGAAGGGGGAGAATACCATGTTTTCCACGTCTAAAGTTTTGAATATCTGAAAACAGCACTATTTAATTAATATTTTTTTTTTTTCCTTGTCTTGGGGGTGGAAGGAAAAACAATCTCTTGTTTCAAATTAACAGCTGTGAAAAGAGAAGGATGAAGAAGGTAGTAAAAAGGTCAAAAAGGAATGAAAAGTATAGATTTAAAGAAGGTTAGGGCGGGGAGTATAACGGTTTAGTCAGTGGGGGGGGGGGGATGAGATTGGTGGTTGTTGCGTTGGGTGGTTTTTTTAACTTTTTTCTGTAAAATTTTTTTTTTATTATTCTTACTTCCCGGGGGGGGGGGGACGGCCCCCCCTTTTTTTTTTTATTTTGGAAGGGTGGCATGTAGGTGGCGGCGGAGGGTAGCGAAAATTATAAAAGTTTAAAACTGGTGAGAGTTTTTGTTTTTTGGCACCTTTCCCCTGTCCTTTTCCTTTGGTTATTCAGTTTCCTTTTTTTTTGTTGGTTGTTCTTCTTTAAAATTTATTTTTAGGAAGAATTGGTTTGTTTTTATTTTTATTTTTTTTTTTTCCCTTAGTGATTTGCGTGACGTTTTGTATTATTAGAGTTGTGTGTGGATTTTTCCAGTTTCTTTTTTTGGGGGGGTCCTGGAGAGTCCAGGGTTTTTATTATTTTCAATCTAGGTTTCCATGGCCTGAATGGACAGTGGGGGTGGTTTTGTTACAGAATCTGTATTTTTTGGCCCTTGCCTTCCGCCTTAAAACTTAAAGGGGATTTTTTATTTTTTTTTTTTTACATGCTGTTTTTTTTATTTTTATTGTAGGGTGGGTAAATTATTTTTTTGTTGACTTTGTTTGTGTGGAAATATTTTTCGTGCCTTTTCAAAAATTTTTTTTTTTTTGGTTTTACCAATTTTCTGTTTTTGATTGGACCCCCTATATTTTTTACTTTCATAAATGAAATTTCGAGATTATTTAAATCTATAAGCCTTTATTTTTATTTTAATTGGTAAGCAAATGTTCTGGAATATTCTAAATGGCTTATTATTGTTTTAACAAAAATATTGTTTTTTTTTTCTGGTTGGGGTATTTTATTTTATATTAAAGATATTTCTTTTTCCATTTTTTCCTGAGTTGGGGAACCAACTTAGGTTTTTTTTGGTTCTTTGTTTATTTCCCGGTTTTTTTTTTTTTTTTTTTGGGCACAAGAAGATTGCAAGTTTGGGAAAGCAGGTTTTTGTTTCCAGGAAGAATTAGATTTGTTTTTAATTTTAGGGTTTTAGATTTTAAGGAAAATTTTGTTTATCTCTTGGGATTTTATAAGTGTCTTTTTTTTTTTTTAAATTTTTTTTTTTTTTTTATTTTGTTTTTTTTTTACAAATTTTTTAGTTTTTTTTTTATAAAAGGTTTTTTTTTTTTTTTTTTTTTTTTTCTTTTTTTAAAAAAAAATTTTTTTTTTTTTTTGGATTTGCTCAAAATCAACTTTGGTGTGAAATAGTTTTGCTTGTATGCGTTTTCAGAATTCCTAAACTCCTCATTTTATTTCCTCTCGTTTTTTTAGTTGGTGTTGTTGGGTATTTTTGCTTGGTTTTTTTTGAGTAAGCCTTTTAAATTTTTTTATAGTTTTGAACCTCTTTTTTCGATTCTGTTTTTTGGGTGTTTAATAAGAATTTTAAGGAACTTTATTTTTTAATCAGACAGCCTTCCCCAGATTTGAAGCGACCAAACAGTCCCCTTTGTTCTTAATCTTTGGGTTTTTGGTGGGTTCTTCCCGTTATTTTTTTTTTCTTGTTTTGGTTTCTGCAAGTCGAAAAAAAAACGTTAATAAGGGGGGGTGTCCCCCCCCTATTGTATTTTTAAAATATTTAAATGTTGTTGGTTTATTCCTGAAAGTGCCCATTCCACCAGGTAACCTCTTAATGTTGTCCGGTGTGGTGTGTGTGTTTTTTTGCCCCGTTGTTGCGGTGTGTGTTTAGGGATGTTTAAGCGTCATGGTTTTTTTTTATTTATTTTATAATTATATTTTATATTGGTATATTGTTATTATTGGTTTGAATTTAAATACTTTGAAAATAATCCTGTTAATATATAGTTTTTAGTTTTTATTTTCGTGTTGTCGGTTTTTTTTTTTAGTGTTTATTTAATGGTGGGTCGTGTGACAGCCGTTTTGGTGGTATGGTATGTTAGGGGTTTTTTACTTATAATTTTTTATAAATATTTTATTTTTTAATTTTTAATTTAATTAAAAAACTATTTATTTAATAAAAATTTTTACGGTATTATTTTATAATTATTTATTATTTTAATTAATAATTATTTTTATTATTTTTTTAATAAGGTATTTACTCGTTGGTGACTGATTCTATATTGTTATTTTGTTGGTTCTTTTACAGGGTGTTGTACGTTTTTATATGTTTATTTGTATTTCTTCGTTTTGGTGGTTTTCTTTTTTTATGGTTTGTTCGTTTGAAGTTGCCTCTCGGATTTTTATTTTCCTTGAGTTTAAAAATTAGTTGAGACGCAAGCCTCATAGTAAGTCAATATTTTGGTGGGTAATGGCTGGGCGAGTGGTTTGAGAAAAAACCGAGGGGGGGTGAAGGCGTGGTGGGGGGAAACAACAATGAGGTGGGGGTACGTGATATGAGATGGAGTTGGAAAGGGGAAAGGTGTGGCAGAAAACTGTGCATAACGAGGAAGTGGGAGGAGGTGTGGGGGGGGGAAGGAAACACTGAAAGCTTTTATAAGAATTATAAAAACATTTAAACAAAAAAATTATAAAAAAAATAACAATTTTTATAAGGGATTTATTTCAATTTTTTTTCCCCAGGGAGCTATAGAACAGTTTATGAAAGGTAATGGAGAACTACACTAAGAACAGAGAAGAACAATTTTTAAGAGCAGATTACGGTAGTTTAGTTTGGAACTAGTGGTTCTAAGTACGGTGTTTTTTAATGAGCCTTTATTTTTATAATATAAAACTTTTTTTTAATTATTTTATTTTTTTTTTATATAATATTTATATTATATTTTACTTTTTTTTTTAATTTATAAAATCTTTTTTAAAAAATCGGTATGTTAATATAACTCTTTTTTTATTTATATTATTATTTGGACACCCGTTTTTAATCAATGCGGGAAAAACTCTCGAGCTCCAACAAAACCAACAGACTCGCTGGGATATGTGTTTTTTTAGTGACCCCCCCGCTCCACCCACACTGCCCCCTAGAATTTGGACACAGTGACACGCATTTGTTTTTTTACCCCAAAAAACATTTCTTTTTCTGATATATTTGAAAATTTCGGGGAGTATTTTTTCAAAGCGCTAGTTTTGACAAATGGTTTTACATAGTATAACATTTTTTAATTAATTCATAAAATTATATTTCCTCTTCCCTGAATATTGTTTGTCGTTTCTAGTGATGGTGTTTTTG
>JAJQQW010000551.1:0-13646 GCA_025583905.1 Ia io
AGCAAAATACTTACATATGTCATAACAATATCAACACAGCCCTAGGGCAAAGGAGCCTAAGAAGAAAATAAACAAATGAGACTACATCAAAATAAAAAGCTTCTGCAACAGCTAAAAGAAACCAACAAAACCAGAAAGCCCACTGCAGGTAGAACATATTTGCAATGATATTTCGATAAGGTTTTTAATCTCCAAAATTTTCAGAGAACTCATAGGTGGACAACTTAACAAAAGGAAGATAAGCAATACAATCAAAAAAATGGTCAAAGGGATCTAAATCAGTGATGGCGAACCTATGACACCTGTCAGCACTGACACACATAGGCCATTGTGATGACACACGGCTCTAAGGGCCGATGACGAGGAATGAAACATTTCTGCTCCTGAGGATGAAACATTTGCGAATAATGTTTTTCCTCAAAGTGACACACTACCCCTATTTATGCCTCATTTTTTTGGCGAAATTTGACAACCAACTCAAAAGAGGTTGCCCATCACTGATCTAAATAGCCACTTTCGAAAGAGGACATACTAGAAGGCCCAGATACAATATAAACATGCTCAAAGTTCATTCAAATCATCCATGAGATGCAAATCAAAACAAACAATGAGATACCCATCTCACACACCTTCAGAATGGCTATCATCAACAAATCAACAAAAGACAATGCTAGGAAAGGATTTGGAGAAAAAGGAACCCTCCTGCACTGCTGTATTGGGAATGCAAACTGGTGCAGCCACTGTGAAAACACTATGTAATTTCCTCAAAAGACTGAAAACGGAACTCCATTTGACCCAGTAATCCCATTTCTAGACCTATATCCCAAGAAACAAGAAACACAAAACACACAAGGATATATGCACTAACAAAATGTTTCATAGCAGCAAATTTTTACAATAGCTAAGATTTGGAAACAGCCTAATTTCCATCAGCAGATGATTGGATTAAAAAACTTGGTACATATACAACATTGGATACAGCCACTATTAAAAATGAGGAAATTTAACCATTTCAACAGCATGGACGGAACTGGAGAACATTAGGCTAACGAAATAAGCCAAAACTAGATAAGATTAATAACACATGATCTTCACTCATATTTGGGATATAATGATCAATATAATATGATGAACAAGAATAGATCGATCTAGAGACAAATGGTAGGGGAGGGAGGTTAGAAAGCAACCGAAGGACTTATATGCATGCATATTAGCATAACCAATGGACACAGACACTAAGTCAGTGAGGGGACTTCCCGGGGCTGGGAAGGTTTAATGGGGCACTTGCTGTATTCAAGGATTTCGTGCAAGTTCTAACATACGTTTTATCTGGATACTTACATTAGATGTTCTTTTCCACGTAGCCTCTCACAAATGTGTTATAATTCATTATTAATTGGCTCTGATTACTACTGGTTTCTTGCATGTCCTATAAATGGGCCTTTGCTCTACTGATGGAACTTCCCCACATGTACAAACAGCTTTGTGCATGTTTTCTGTTAATGGAGAAGCTACATAAATCTTGTCTTTCCAACTGTTTTTACAGTTAAAGCTACATTTTCAGTGATTGGCCATGGTTTCAAAGACGGTTCAATGTCACTTTCTCTATTTAAAGGGTTTTCTTGCAGTGTACAAAGACATACCTAAACGTGTAGACTTATATTTTGTTGTCGTTTCCAATGTATTCTCACAATTCTGTTTAATAACTATATTTGCTCTGCATTAACTACTTCTTTCTTGCAGTGACCTATAATTGGCCGTCTGCTCTACTTATAGGACTTTAACACATGTAACAAAACTCTTTATATACTCCTTCTCTGAACTTGGAAGCTATATACACTTTCTCTCACCTGTTTTAACAGTTGATTGCTACTTGTAGTAAAATTCTAGTGTGTAGTAAAGCTGCTTAAATGTTGCTATTTTCTCTATTTCTAGGATTGCCCACAGTTGTATGAAACACTTTTCCTTTACTATATCCCTAAGCTTTGGTGATGTCATTTCCTTTACTCTAGCTTTCTGTTTCATCCCCTGCTATTTTAGCTCTATTCGTAGTCATGCTTACAATGTCTTACATTGCTTTCCTGATACAGTTACTGTACTTACCTACATCGTAGAAACACCTTTCTACACAGCTGTCTTAAGTTGGAGAAGCAATATACATTGTCTCCCAGTATGTTTATAGTTTAATGCTACTTTTTCATGAATTAATAGTGGTTTTAAAGAACGGTTTAACGGCACATCTGTATTTCAAAAGGGTTTCTGCAGTGTCCTAACATGCTTTCTAAACAGTAGACTTACATTATATGTCCTTTCGCACGTGTTCTCTCACAATTCCTGTATATTCATTACTATTGGCTCTGATTTACTCCTGGTTATCTTGCAGTTTCCTATAATTGGGACTGTTGCTTCTACTTATTGGACTTCCCCACATGTACAAACAGCTTTACATGCTTCTGTTAACTGGATAAGCTACATACACTTGTCTGCAACTGTTTTATCGGTTTAATGCTACATTACAGTGAATTCCAGTAGTTTCAAAGACCTGGATTCCATGTGCACTTTTTCTCTATTTAAAGGGTTTTTTTGCAGGTATCAATACCTTCTATACTGAAGAGATAATTTTTTGTCTCTTCTTCCACTTGAATGCCACAATACCTGTTCTATTCACTATTATTTGCTCTGCATTACTACATCATTCTTGCAGAGACCGTATAATTGCCTTCTGCGCCACTGTTGAGACTTCACCACATGTACAAATAACATTAATACATCTTCTCTGAAAATTGAGAAGCTATAGACACTTGTCTCTCACCGGCTTTACAGTATTGTTGGTACTTTGTAGTGAAAATTTTAGTGGTACTACAGCTGCTTTTAAAAGTGGCTATTTCACTATACTAGATTGCCCACATTGTATGAAACACTTTCCTTATATATCCTAAAAATTGTGATGTACTTTCCCTTGACTCTCTAGCCCATTCTCCTTCAATTTTACTGCCTTTTTTCCTTTATTTCGCTCTCTTGCTTACAATGTCTTACAATTGGCTTTTCTGGTTACAGTTTACCAACTTACCTACAACGTACAAGCACCTTTCTACACTGCTCTCTGAAGTGGAGAAGAAATTTACTCTTGTCTTCCAAGTATGTTTTACAGTTTAATGCTACTTTTTGTAATTGTAGTGGTTTTAAAGACCGGTTTTAATGGCATTTTGCATTTCAAGGATTTTTCTGCAGTGTCTAACATAATTTCTATAGTGTAGACTTACATTTTGATGTCTATTCCACGTTTTTCGCTCACAATTCTGTTATATTCATTATTTTTTGGCTCTAATTTACTCCTGGTTTCTTCAGTGTCGTATAATTGGCCTTTTGCTCTCTGTCTTTCCCCCCCCCACAGGGGTGAACATAGGGATTCCCTTATTACATCTTCTCTCTGAAATTGGGGGAAAAGCTTATAATACCCCCATTGGTTCTTTAAAAAGCACTTGGTTTTTAGTGGGCCAACTCTTGTACTTTGTAGTGGTTTTTTTTTCATGTAAGTAACTTAAACAAAACCGTTGAAAAATATTAATAGACATATTTGCGATTTTGTCTCTTTTCCACTAGGGATTCTCACACATTCAGTAATGTATTTCCCAGCTTATTATTTTTGCTCTGCAAAATTAACTACTTTCTTTCCTTTATTCCAGTGACCCATAATAATTGGGCCTTCTGCACTACTTATGAGACTTTTTCCACATGTACAAAAAACACTTCTCTAAAAAGTATATTTCCTTCCTCTGAAACTTGGGGAAACCATAAAATATACCCCTTGTCAACTCAACTGTATTTTACAGTTTATGATTCTTATTCTTTTTGTAGTTGAAAATTCCCTAGAGTGGTTCTTGCTTACAGCTGAATTCTATAAGCCCTATTTGCTCATAGTCCTCTAGGATTGGCCCCCGCACTGTAGTTATGAAACACTCCTTTTAACTTATATCCTAAACCATTGTGATGTAACTTTCCAGGGACTCCCCTCTAGCTTATTCCTCATTCAATTCCCACTGCTGGTCTGATTTTGGAAAAAAGTAGCAATATCCCACCATTGTATTGCTTCCCCACAGGTTATTCTACAATTTTTTTTTGACTGGGGCAAAAGGCTTACTTTTTTAGTGGGTGAAAACAACTTTTTAGTGTAGTTTTAAAAAGTAACGGTTTGGCATAGTGCATTTGCTGCTAGTTCAAGGGATCTTATGCACTGGCCCCTCTTATTTGTTTACTGTTAGACTTTACATCATTGTATACCTTTTCTCCACGGGTGGTTTTCCTCTACAATTGGTATATCTATTTACAGTATTTAGTTTGGCTCCGGTTTACCACTGATTTTCTTATGCAGGCGTTTGTGCTATTTTCCTTTTGGGGCCTTTGCTTTTTTACTGCAGTTGGACTTTCACCGCATGTAAACTCAAAAACAGGTTTTGTTACCATGCTTTGTATAATGTGCACGATATGCCATACACTTGTTTTGTCACTAAACTGTTTTTCACTGTTTTAATTGCTACAATCTTTCAAATGAATTCCAGGTTGTTTTTTTCCGGGTGGGGGGGGGGGGGGGGGGGGACTGGGTTCAATGTGGCACGTTTTGGGGCAATATTTTCAACGGGTTTCCTGTCCCCCCCCGTTGTCCAAACACCTTTCTTAATTACTGTACGGACTTTCTATTTTTGTTTTTCTTTTTCATTGTGTTTATTGTTACTCAAAAATTTTGTTCCTTTTCACCATTTATTTGCTATTCATTATCTAGTCATTCCCTTGCGCAGTGGACCCTATCATTGGGCTTACTTTGGCTTTCGTCTTTGCAGTGGACATTGTTACAAGGAAAAACATTATGCAATTTCTTTCTTATGGATACTTGGGGAAGCGACTATCCAACCACCTTGGTCTTTATGCTCTCTTTCCGTTAAATTTGCTACTTTTGTAGTTCTGAATTTCTAACGTTTGGTTATCAAGCCCCCTAACATGTTAGGCTGTAATTGGCTTTCTTATTCTAGGGGATGGGCCACATTGTATGGAAAAAACACACTTTCCTTACTATAATTTATCCACCATTGTTGATGTTTACATTCCCTGTTCTCACTCTCTAAGGCTTTTTTATTTCTCTCTCAATTCACTGGTATTGTCGCCTGCATTTCTCGTTTATGGCTTACAAATTGTCTTACAACTCGGGGCTTTTTCTGTTGCCAGTGTACCTGAAATTACCACCAATTGTAGGAAAATAGAAACCCTCTTTTTTCATCCACCTGCTGGCCTGAATGTAGGGAAAAAAGCACTTTTTCCCAACTAGTAATACTCACAATTCCCCCTGTTTGTCTATTCACATATTATTTTTTGCTTCCTTGCATTTAAACTACTTCTTTCTTTTGCAGTGTGACCTATAAAATGGGCCTTCCTGCCTCTACTTAATGAGACCTGTAAAACCACATTTAATCAAAACAAACTTTATAACTGAGGTTTCCCTTCTCCTGAAAAACTTGGGGGGGAACCTATAATACACTTTGGTATCCTCTTCAACCTGTTATTTATTTAATTTTTAAACAGTTGATTGACCAACTTTGGTAGTGGGACATCCTAGTTTTCCCCCCCTAAAGCCTGCCCTTAATATTATGACTAAATTATTGCTCTAGTCTTAAGGAAATTCTGATGGGGCCCCGCCCTTGTAAAAATGGAAAAAAAACAAACTTTCATTTAACTATTATCCCTAACATTTTAGGGAAGTGAAAAACTTTCCCTGACTCTCTAGCTATATCTCTTCAATTCACATGCTAATTTTCGCCTTAAATCCTAGTCACTTTGCCTTACAAAGTCACAACCCCCCCTTTACAAATGGCATTTCCTGTGGGCAAGTATTATTCGTGTTACGGACATAGTGATTACAAATCGTAAGAATAAACCATGCCTTTAAATGGTGCTGGCCCCCCCTATTCGAGTGATGGCTGCACATTGTATGAATACTCTTTATTCTCTTACTATATATTCCCTCAATCTTTGTATTTGGTATTATTTTCCTCGTCACTTGTTTAGAGCTGCTCTCTTTTATTCACTGCCGCTATTTCGCTTTATTCCTGTGTCTCTGCTTAAAGAAATGTTCTGGGAATACTGGCGGGTAATGTTAGTCAGTAATGTACGCAGATTCCTTACCCCTACTATCGTTAGAACATCAATCCCCTTTTTTCTACCACTTGCTTGTTCTGAAGTGGAAAATAAAAAAGCAATATACACGTTGTATCCCAATATTCTATACTGTTAAAAAAGCTTACTTTTTGGCTGAATTTTGAATGTCATTCCCACGTAGGTTTGTGTTTTAATGTGACTGCGCCCTTCACTGTAATGTTATGTCAAGGAAATGGGGCAGTGTCCCTTTAGATCAATAACAGTGCTAATCCCTGTACACTTACTTTGTTAATGTCTTTAGCAGTGTTCTCTTCACTCAAATATCTGTTTGCCTGATTACTTGTACTTATGGGGAACTTTCCCCCCCAACCAAATGGTTTCAAAACAAACAGCAATTGTGGCCAATGCTTCTGTTTTATCGTGGAAAGAAAAAAGGCATTACCATACACTTGGAACTCACAACTGGGTTATTAAATTAAACCGTTTTAATTGGGTAAAAAAAATTCCACAGTTGGAATACCCAAGAGGTTGTACCAAAAGACTGGATTCAAAATTGTGCCCGCTTCTATTGCTCCATATTTAAAAGTGGGTTTTTTTTTTCTGCAGTGTAACCACAGACCCTTTGAGCATATTGATAAGAAGATATATTTATGTTGTCACCCCCTTTTTCCACCTTGTTAATTTCTCAACAATTCCCTGTTTTTCTATTCTCACTATTATTTGCTTATCTGCATTATACACTTCCTTTTCTCCTTGCACACTGACCTAAAATATTAGAGCCACTTCCCCCTATGCTCTTACTTGAGACCCTTTACCACCTGTTACACAAAAAACAATACTTACATAATCAATAATTCCTCTGATAACTTGAGGTAAAGCTGATATTACACAGTTGTCCTCCTCACCTGTTTTGCTTTACAGTAATATTTTCTAACTTTTGTAGTGAATTTTTTTTGGTGGGTAATAAAAGCTGCTTAAAATGTTGCTATGATTTTGCTCTACCTCTAGGATTGCCCCACCATTGTTATTGTATGTAAACACTTTTTCCCTTACTAATATCCCTAAACATTGGTGAGTGGATACTTTCCCCCTTGACACTCTCTCTAGCTATTTCCTCTTCCAATTCCATTCCACTGCTTTAAATTCCCGCCTTTTATTCCCCCTCGTTTCTTTGCTTACAATGTCCCCCACCTTTACAACTGGCTTTCTGTTTGCAGTTTGCAGTTACCCCGACCTTACCTACATCGTAGAAACACCCTTCCCCTTTCTACACTGCCGCCCCCCCCCCCTGGAAGTGGGAAAAAAGCCTATAAACCACCTTGTGAATCCCCCTAAGGTAAAAAATCTTTTTACAGTTTTAATTGGCTACTTTTTTCGGTGAATTAAAATTAGTGGGGGTTTTTTAAAAACCGAACGGTTTTTTTTAATGTTGCCCCACCAACTTGCTGTATTTTCAAGGGATGTAGGCTTGCAGTGTCTTAACCAACATACTTTTTTCTTTATAACTGGTAGACTTTACATTTTTTGATGTCCTTTTCCCTTTTCCCCCACGGTGATTTCTCCCTCCATACAATTCACAATATTTTATACATTCCCACTTATTATGTTGGCTCCTGGTTTAACCTACTGGTTTTCTTGCAAGCGTCCCTATATTTTATTTGGCCCATTTTTGGCTCTGACTAATACTTTAAACTGACTTTTCCCCAACATGTAAACAAAACAGCTTTGTAAACATTTTGGTAAACATGCTTACTTTCTGTTAACTGGGAGAAAGTTTACATTACACTTTTGTCTGTCATCAACTGTTTTTTTTTACTGTTTAATTTGCTTACATTTTCCCAATGAAATTTTTCCCATTTGGGGTGGTTTTTTCCAAAGACTGGTTTCAATATGTGCACAACGTTGATTGCTCATTAAAAAGGGTTTTTTCCTGCAAGTGTCAAAAAAACACCTTTGTATACTGTAAACAGATTTATTTATTTTTTTGTTTTTTTCCACCTTTGTAATTCCCCCCACGCCAATTTCCCTGTTTTTTCTATTCACTAATTTATTTTGCTCTCTGCACTTTACTACTTCTTTTTCTTTTCCTTGCAGTGGACCTAATATTTGGGGGCCCTTTCCTGCTCTACCTCTATGAGAAAACCCTTTTACCACCACAATGGTACACAAGAACACATTTATACAATCTTTCTCTGAAACTTGGGAAAGCTAATATAACACTTGTAAATCTCACCTTCTCAAACCTGTTTTAAACAAACAGTTTTAGAACGTTGCAAAAATTTGTAAAAGTGAATATCGTTAGTGGTAAAGCAGCTGATTAAAAATGTGCCCCCGTTTTTTGCTCTACTCCTAAGTGATTTTATGGGCCCCCACATATTGGTAGGAAACAACAATTTTTCCTTAACTAATATCCAAAACCATTGTGATGTGAGAGAGACCTTTCCCCCCTTCAACTCTTCCCTAAAGCTATTCTCTTCAGAATTCCACCGTTGTTATTTTCGGCCCCTTATTTAATCCTAGGTCCCTTTTGTGCTTACAATTGGTTCCCCTTAACAACCCGGGCCATTCCCCTGTTGCAATATTACCCCGGACTTTTACCTACATCGTAGAAACACCTTTCTACACTGCCCTCCCACATTAAAGATTGGAAGATCTAAATATACTCCTTTGTCCAACCCGGGTATCCCAAAGTTTTATTTTTAACAGTTTAAAAATGCTACCTTTTTTGGTGAATTTATAGTGGGTTTTATTTAAAAGAACATGTTTTCAATGTTGGCACAATTGCTGTATTTTCAAGGGATTGTGTGCATGTGTCCCACTAAACAATACTTTTCTCTTAAACCTGGTAGATCCTGTTACATTTTGGAGAATGTACCCCCCCTTTTTCCCCACGTTGGTTCCCCCCTCTCACAAATTCTTGTTTCTATTTCATCTATTATTGGCTCTGGGTTTAACACACTAGGTCTACTGGTCCTTTCTTTGCAGCGGTCCCTAATATTTTGGGCCCTTTTTGCCTCCTACTTTACTTTATGGGACTTCCCCACAACATGTACAAAAAACAGCTTTGTACAACATGGCTATGCTCTGTTATTTCTCTGAGAAGAGCTACCATAACACCATTTTGGGTCTGTCCCCAACTGTTTTGTTTTTAAACTGTTTAATTGCTACATTTCAGTTCACTGAAATTCCAGTGGTTTAAATTTCCCCCCCCCCCCCAAAAGAACTGGGTTCAAATGTGTGCACCGTTTGCTTCCCCTATTTAAAGGATTGTTTTTTTTTCTGCAAGACCAGCAGTGTTAAAAAACACCCTTTCCTATACTGTAATAGACTATATTTTGTTTTTATTTTTTCCCCCCCCCCACCTTGTCGATTGTGTCACAATGTCCCTGTATTCTTTTCGCACTATTTATTTTTGGCTCTGCAATTACTACTATCTTTCTTGCAGTGGAAACCAATCCTATTAATATGGTGGGCTACCTACTTGCTCTGAAAAGAAACCTTCACCACAAAGGATGTAACAAAACAACCCTTTAATACTTTTCTTCATCTTCTTAACTTGTATGAACCCAAATACACACTTGTCCCCCCCCCCCCTCCACACCTGTCGTACAGTAGAGCCGTATATTCTGACTTTTTGGTAAGATTGAATTTCTAAGTGTGGTAGGTAATAAAGGCCCGCTTAAAGTAATATGTTGCTAATTTGCTTCTATTTCTACGCCTATGGGATGGCATAACTGGTAAAAAAAAACTGAAACACCGTTTATCTTTATTTTACTAATCCTAAACATTTGAGTTGTCAAATGTTTCCCGTCTTAATTTACTCCCCTAACGAACTTCTTCTCACTTATATAAGCTTCTTTTCAATCTCCGTAAACTGCTCTATTTTTCGCCCTATTATTCTCAGTACCCATGCCTATATTTTTGTTTCTTTTTTTTTCCCCCCTTAACTATTCCTCGGCTTTACTTCCATCAATGTCTTAGCACATAAATCCGGCCTGTTCTTTGTTCTGTTGCATCGTAAATATACACACGTAAACCCCACAAACCACTCTATTTACCTCCCGACACTACCTACATCTTAGAAAGTACGGTTTGGGAAGAAGCAAAAATAAACTCACTGTTTCTTCTTGCCTACCGTTTAAAATATCTTCTAACAGTTTACGTTTGCCTGATTCTTAAGTCTTTCTTCCGGTCCACAAAAACTGCTGCTGAAGTGGAACAGCAATATGAACAAACTTGTATCATCTCTCTCGCTGGGCAAGTACTGTATTTGCCCTTGTGGTCAGTCCTAAGCTGAACTGGTTTTCTTCTGGTGTGAATTTATTCTGCAGTTGGTACCTAACCTAAATACGGGTTCATGTGGCACTAAACAGTAGCTTGCCCTTTTAACTGTCTTTGAAGGATTTGACGCCTCAATGCAGTGTCTAAACATAGACTTTCTACTATACTGTGACTTTAGCATTTTTTGGATAGTCACTTCCCACAATTCCAGGTTGTTCCTTTCTTTTAATTTTTTGGTGATGACTGCTTTTTTTTTTCCTAACTTTGGGGTCTTTCCTTCTTGCCCAAAGTCGCCACGTACCCTCCTTCGTCCTTTCTCTTCTCTCTCCTCCTTCTCTTTCTCGCTCTTTTTTCTTTTTTCCCCTTATGTATTTGGTGCCCCCCCCTTTTTACTTGCCGTCTGTCTTGGACTCTCCCCCACATGTGTTCTCTCAGCCTCTCCCCATGTGGCAATTGTGTTCACATCCCGGTTATATCCTTGAAGAAGCTGAGAAATACACTGTTTTGGCTCTGTCCAAAACCATTAAATAATTAAAAACAAAGACCGTTTTAACCACTCTCTTCTGGCCCTCACGTGGGTTTCTGAATTTCTTTCCCTTGCAAGTGACGCACTGACTACTGGTTTCTTTCTCAATGTGTCACTTTTATGCCCTTTCTATTCCTTCTTGCCGGTTTCTTGGGCGTACCTCTTGCAAAGTGAGATATGGAAGAACCTATTTTGTTAATCCCCTAGACTTCTCTAAACCACTGTCTTCCCCTGTTTCTTCTTTCCCATCTCATTGTCTTTGGCCGACCACGCTATAATTGGAGTGCCTTACTCACAATTTATAACTTAATTTTAGTATTTGACTTGTGTGTTATTTCTCTTTTCTTTTTGCAGGTGGAGTTTTCCTCCTCCTTTTGTTTATTTTTCTGCTCTACTGATTCCCCTTTTTGGACTTGTAGGTGACTATTTGAGTTTCGTTAATTTTGAATACTACCCCCTTCCCCCCCCTATTGAACTCCTGTCCTTTTTCTTCTTTTTCTATAAAACCCGTGATTTTACCCCTCTCAGATATAGTGACTTAAAACTGGTGTCCTTTTTTACCCTATATGCAGTGAATTCCAAGATGGTTTTCACTTTTCTGCTTAGAAGATCTTTCCTTATTTGGCCCCTCTAATTCCCCAGGAATTTGTCCCCTCCTCTTTATTGTATTTACTATTCTTTACTATTTCCTAACATGTTAGTATATCAATTATTCCCCTTGACCTAAACCCTCCTCCTAGCTATTACCCTCTTATCAAGATTACCTGCTATTCCTCCCTTTCCTTGATCCCCTTTTCCTTGCTTACCTTTTTCTCCACTACCTTTCATAAACCTTTTTCCTTCACTCCCTTGCCAACTGGGTCCTTCGGTTTCCTTACTTAAACGTCCCGTAGGAATTGCCCTTTCCCTCCTTTCCTTAACTTCTTAGGGGCTGGTCTGAGAAGTTTTTCTTTTTTTTCTCTTTGATTTTTTGTCTTCACTTTTTTTTCTTTTTCAAAAAATTTTTACTTTTGTCCCCTTTTCTATAAATTCTAACCTCTTTTCTTTCCTTATTTCGGTTTCTGCCGGGTTATTTACTCTTTAACGTTATAACGGATTCTATTTTATATCTGCCTTTTAGAAATTACTATTGACTTTCTTTAAATTGTCTTTTGGTCTTGCTCTCTACTTATTTATTTATATTTAACATTGACTTTTCTATTTCATATGTTTTACTGAATTGTCTCTTGTTTTCTTAATTTTTTATTGTCCTTTCCTTCACGTTTTTCTTCCTCACTTCTTTCGTGCCCCAGTGTAAATCGCCCCTTTCAAACTTTTATTGGCCTTTCCTGAAATTGTCCTCCCCTGTTTTTTTCTTCCCCATTTTTGGTCGCCCTCATAATAGTTATTTCTTTTCCCCTTGTGATACTTTTTTTTCCTTGCTTTTTGACTTGTTTAACCCACTTTTGATGGCCCCTTTTTTTTTCTTTATTTTCCCTTCTCCCTTGGGAGACAGGGTCCTTTTTTACAACTTGTCCCATTTTTTCCAATTTATTAACCTGTTTGTTTCTTTTGCTCCCCTTCCTCCCTCCTTTCCTTTGTGGGTTTTTTCAAAGTCTAGGGTTTTTTTCAGATGTGCAACTCCTTGTATGCTTTTCTAAAAAGGCCTTGTTTCCCTGAAGTGTACAAAGGACCTTTTTTTTAAAAAAAAATTTATAGAAACCATAAATTTTCTTTGTCCCTTTTTCCACTTGTCCTTCTGCCTTTTTTTCTCCTTTTTCCCCTTCCCACAATTTATTGTTGTTTATTGACTTTTCTTTGCTTTTACCCTTTTTTTTTTTTTCGTTTCCCATTTACTTTTTTTTTTTTTCCCCTTTCTTCCCTTTTCCCCTTTTTTTTCCTCCCTTTTGTTTTTTCCTTTTTTTTCTCTGACTTTTTTTCTCCATCTCACGTTTCCCTTCCCTTTTTTCTCTTTTCTTGCCTCCTTTCCACCCTTTTTTTATTTCCGTCTTTTTTTTGCCCTCTTTCCCCTTTTTTTTTCCTTTGTTCTCCCTTTTCTTTCCCTTTCGTTTCCCCCTTCCTTTTTCCCCTTGTACTTTCCCTGACTCTCTAGCTATTCTCTTCAATCACTGCTTTGTGCCTTTAATTCCTCTTCTTGCTTACAATGTCCTTACAACTGGCTTTCACTTGCAGTTATCGGACTTACCTACATCGTAGAAGCACCTCGTACACTTCTCTCTGAGTGGAGAAGAAATATACAACTTGTCCTTCCAAGTATGTATTACAGTTTAATGCAACTTTTCGGTGAATTGTAGTGGTGTTTAAAAAGACCGGTTTAATGTGCACTTGCTGTATTTCAAGGATTCTTCATTGTCGAACATACTTTCCATACCGTAAGACTTACATTTTGAAGCCTTTTTCGCCACGTGTTCTCTCACAATTCTGTATATTCATTATTATTGGCTCTGATTGCTTGCTGGTTTTTTTGCCGTTTCCCTATAATTGGGACTTTGCTCTACTTATGGACTTCCCCCATGTAGAAACAGCTGTGTGCCATGCTCCTGTTAACTGGAAGGTACATACACTGTCCTTCAACTGTTTTACTGTTAAATGCGACATTCAAGTGCATTCCAGTGGTTTCAAAGACTGGTGCAATGTGCACTTTGCTCTATTTAAAGGGTTTTCTGCAGTGTACAAAGACCTTTCTATACTA
>JAJQQW010000141.1:0-14326 GCA_025583905.1 Ia io
AGAGATATGGGAGAGAGAGAGAAATATTGATGGAACAGTGCCATATTGGCCAGCGACCTCCTGCACACACCACTATTCTGTGGATCTAGCCCACAACTCAGCACATATCCCCGCCTTGGCAATCAAATTCACATCCTGTGCTACATGAGATGATGACCAAGCACTGAGCCACACTGGTCATGGTGGTATTTTTCCATTTAGATCTCAATTTGCTAATCTCAGTAAAATTAAACATTCATCTAGATAAAAAACTCAGATTATGCACTTCATTTTTCACAAAGGTAAATTATACTTATATACATACAAGAAATTATACAGAAATGTTTTGTACCAGCTTTATTAGAAATAACCAAATATTTATGAAAATGGACAAACTGAAAGGGATATAGCAATGATAAGGACATCTATCAGAAAAAAAACATGATTTTATTAGTGTAAATTTAATAAATCTCCAAGTATATTATGACACATAAAGCAGAAAAACACTTAGGAAAAATAAAGTTCTCTATAAGAAGTGGAGATGGTAATCCATGGAAACTAGGAAAAAGCTGTTTTCGTGATGAAAGAACAGAGGAGAGGTTTTTATTATAAGAGGTTAATGAAGCAATTATAATTACACAGTGACCAGATTAGGTCCAGCTTTCATCGACTGTTAAAATGATTGGTTCGTCAGTTTCTGGCACTTGTCATGATTTATGTAATCACTAGAATTTTTAATGGCATTGTAATTTACCTCATTTATTTATAGCCGTTTAACAATGGTTCACGATTCTAAAACAAAATGATATGTTTTACAAATGCTGAAAGAAACAGGGTTGGGGCATTCTTATATTCAATCCAATAGACTTTATGCCCTCTGGGTGGTGTTCCGGAGAGAGTCCCTCACTCTCTAGTGAGGAGAATATTTAAACAATGCAGAGTGAAGAACTTTCACCCCCAATCCACTAAAGCCACATCCACTAGACTATATAAGACAGCCTTTGTTCTCCATCTTTGTATCCCTGCCTTGAACAGCAGCACATCAATGGGCTCTGATGTGAACATCTGAGAAGCTACAGGAGCCACAAAACATCCTAGATTATAATCAATGACAATGACATGTAAGGCTGCTCCACAGGAAGATAAACAATGACGCTGGAGAGAACCCTCAACATCTGTGTCGTACCCACAAGCTCTTATAAGTCCTTTTCACCTGCAAAATAATTCCTGGATGCATATTTAGAATGAGGGGACCATTCCATCTAATGTGGCCCGCAAAACGTAAGTCTCGCCCCCCACCCAACCCCCAAACCAAAAATTCGGTCAGGACGTATAAAACTGGTTTGGCTCAGCTGGGTTAGTAGCGAACAGCCTGCATGAGACTCACCTTGAAAGATTTTCGCCTAGGTTCACATTGCACCACCGGTTCAGAGGAGGGCTATGTACCTGTTTGGTTCCAGTCAACATCCCCATTGGAGTGGGGAATGGTGCTATGGGAGGTGGTAAAGGTTTCTGATTGTTTTTTTGTGTCCTTTGTTACTTCGTTCTTCTTCTTTACTCTTTTTGTCTTCCTCATCGATGTTTCTAAACTCTCTATCTCCCGTTTCCCTTTCTCTTCTGTAAAAACTTCAATAAAATATACTTTTTTAAAAAAATAGGGGTCAGTGTTTCTACAGTGAATAGGGTTTTTTTTTCCTCACATGCTATGTTGCTCAACTATTTCACTAGGATTAAACCCATTACCCAGTGAAAATTGTTAGGCCTTGAGGGCCACCTTGGCATGGCTCTTTGCAACACTGCTTGATAACAAGATTCTCCTTCACTATTAGTTTTGGCTCGACCTTTTTGTCGCCTTGGAAATACAATAAAAGAATTTCAATAGCGTGTCCCGATGTTTTTTTTTTTGTTGCCAATTGAGTGTTTTTGTACACAATGCAACCGCCCTCTTTAGGAGGGATCTTCTCTGTGTCTCAAAAAGCATCCAGGATATCAATAATGAAGATTTAAGAAAGTTACACAGTGCTTCATAAGGAAAATATGGGCAACAATGTAAATTTTGCCAAAAATTGCTGAGTCAAAAATCATAGGTTTGTTACTTACATTAAATTACTGTTTCCTCCAATCGGGGCATAAATAATAGTAATGAGACCTTAATTAACAAAATTTTTTTAACTCTCAAATCATCATGCTTGGAAGATACCCAGATGGCGTTTCCTTATATGCATTACCCACACACATAGTAAAATAGTGAACAACTTTAAACCAAGATTTAAGAAGTTTGTCTTATTAGGAAAAAATGAAGAACTTTAATTCTTTTACTTTTACATAAACCAAACATAAGACATGAGACTGACGGGCTGTTATTTGTTCCACTTATGATGGAGGCACCTAAATAAAATTCATCACCAGCATTTTCAGTATAGGCTAAAAAGCACATGTCCCACTGAAAAAAAAAATGGGCAGTCCCTCTCTGCAAACATTTTGTTTTGCTTGGCACCAACGGTAATATCATTCCTATGGGAAAACTCAATGACAAGGGCAACAAGTAAGAATCAAGGGCTCAGGTATTCCTAATTTTTCTTAAACAAAATTAAAAAAACAGAAAAAACGAATTTAGCTTCCCTGGGGGCACATAAGGATGGGTGTTGTTAAATTTGCCATCCATCTGTCAGGGACCATTAATAGAGTAGTTCACACGGGGAAAAAAAAACCGTCAGCGAAGAACAAAAGGAAACAGAAAACTTATGCAAATGACGAAAGGATCTGTCTGGCAGTACATCAACCTCTGTATAGTTAAGGAAAGGTTGCATAAACAATATATTTACATAAAAACACAAAACAAAAAATAAATTCCAACATAAAAACAAAAAAAAACAAAAAAAAACACTTATGGGAAACATTTACATAAAATAATGTGATTAACATTATATGGGATACAATTAGAAAGAATGGTGAAAGATTCACATATTTATTCTTTTTAATATTAGTCTAAAGTATAAAAACAAATACTTACACTTTTCTACACATAAAAAGAAATTATCTCCACATATTGGGGATCTTAGGGTGCAGCTTGAATGGGAAATTTTTCTGAAAGGTGAGATATACATCACACCTTATAGGGCACTTATCTCTAATGGCATTCTTCAGTGTGGAACTACAAATTGTTGATATTGGAGAGAAATTGCTCATGTTTAAAAAGAATTTTTCACATTTACCCTGCACTGCATGATAATGGCTTTTTTATCCAGTGTGCACTCTTATGATGATTACTGGAGAGTCACTTGCGTACTACACGTTGTAAAACGGAAGATTTTCCGCATTGCAAATTGCGCATTTATAATGCTTTTCTTCTTGTATTGAAACTCCCTTAGGTGGACGTCCATTGAAAGGTCAATCTAGCAACGAGTAAACATGAATTTCACCTCCATTATAACTGGCATTTTATCCAGCTCTTTCTCCTGTATGAACTACTCCTGACGCAATGTACGATGAATGTATCATCTCCTTAAAGTATATTTTTTTCACCACACCATTCACTGCCATTGATAAGGCTTTTTTCCTGTAGATGAACTCATCTGATGATCTAGATGGGAGGAGCTAATACCTCTTCGTGTGTAATAACGATTATACAACTTTCCCTGAATGAGCGATGGCTATTTTCTTACGAGCATTTGTTAGATCCGTTGAATGAAGGATGGTCATAATCACTAATTACGGCTGCACATTCACTAAGGCTAAGGTTTCTTAAGTGAATGAACTCTGGTGATATTGGACTCATGTATGTAAACTGAATTTTCCACATTCAATGCAGCTTAAGGTGTTCTCTAGCATCTGCTGATATTTGGACGACCATTTCGTTGCAATGATTTTTCCAAATAATTTATTTTTCCCAGTTTCTCCCCAACTGAACTATTCTGATTGATGAAAAGTCAATGTTCTGAATATGGTTTCACATTTCAGAAGGTAAAACATTTTCATCCATTCCACCTGCACTGAATAACGGATTGTTCCACACTCATGCCTGTGTTGGCTTTTTGTAGAACTCCTTGGTGATAGTGAGGTGTCACCAGGCTTTTCGTGGTATCCCAGTATTTCTGTCATTCTCAACCGCTGCATTTTTAAGGCTTTTCTCCCAAGCTTGAGGATCTTCTGACTGGCTCCTGGTGAACCTTTTAGTGAGTGAAGTAATAAGATTTTTTCATCATGACACGAGGGATTGGCCATTTCCACGATTTTCAACCCTTCATGAACATCAGATTGGTGTTAGAAAGGTCCGCTTGTTCTTGGGCCGGGTAGTCCAATATCATTATCCTCTTTCACTGCATTGCTAAAAGGCATTTTTTTCTCCTTCTGTGTGAACTCCATTGATATGAATATTGCTACAGTTTGCCACTACATGTAAAAGATTTTTCGATACACCTCACATGCGTTGTGCATATGAGCTTTGTCTCCCTGTTTGTAACTACTATCTGTAATGACAAGTGAAGATCACACCGATCTGGATAAAAATATTACCACATTCACTGGTGCTGAAACGATAAGGCTTTTCTCTAGGATGTGAACTCATTGGCTGTTGACTAATGCAAAAGATAGAGAAGTGTGCATTTTGTAATATATTTTCCCACATTCAGAGGACAAAAAAATTCTACTCTCATGCCATGGAACCATTTTTTCTTGAATGGAAAGTCCACCCCCCTTCAGTGAACCCCCCATATGTGGGTTACAGTTTTACAATAATTGTTTCTTCCCTTACATTCTTTTCTCTACTGTAATTAAATTGTTTCTCCTTTCAACGGGGTAATCAGTCAATTGATCGTTAATGAATAAAGTCTTGCCTGCTCAGGCTCGAGTCGAAGTGGAACTGTCCCTGGTTCTGACGAAAGACTAGCTCCTTTTTTAAGGAAGCGGAGGAGTAAGGCTCTATGACCCCGCGTCTAAGATCACCACCCCTATCGTTCCCAAATTGCTCGACCGGTGGCATGCTTGGCGCAACGTTTCTTGGACACTGGGGGGGACACATTTGAAAACTAGTCTGTTCAAGCGGGTTGTGCACGGGATGAGAATTCATTTCCAGGCATGAGGCAACGGCATAACGGTGAAGAAAAAGGATTCTCTCTGTCTCATGGATGAACTCCTATTGGCATCGGATTGCTCGTGCGTATTGTTGCCACGCTGATTTTATATTGGATGAGTTTGGGCTAATGTCATGATGTCCACTCAGTCTAAAACAGCTTGGCATGTGTTCATCGTACTTGTGATTTGACCGGCAGGTGCCCTCAGGTCAAGTTGGGGAATCAAGGAAAATAATGTTTTCAATGGAAAACGTAGGATGCATCACTAATCTCATCTCAGGGGTTGGACTCAGCACTCTTCCTGGGGCTTACTAAGATCTTTAATGGTACCTTGGGTTTAATTTCCCTTGCGCTGTGGACAACTTAAATCGTACGGTAACCTTGTTGTTCAGTCGCCACGGGGCCGATGCTCAATTTACACGATCTCATTCGGCCACCAGCAGCAATACAACTGAAAAAAATTTGATAAATTTGGCAGAGGTGAAAGTGCATGACTCGTTTCCTCTATGGGATTACTCCACAGAATGAGCTTGCGTGAATGCGGACCTACTTTGTCCATGACGTGCAGTCGCTATGTGAGCTGTATTATTGTCAAGACAATAACGTATGTGTATAGATCAGCGACAGTCGACTACCAAATCACGTTCAAAGCGTCAGATGTGTCATTAACACGTGATTGCAACTCTAAAAGGAGTCTATGCTCAGGCAATGTGATAGGACGCAACTCTCGCGGCATTAGAGATGCAGAAGTGCAATGTCTAGCAGAGGCTGCTGAGTGTTATCAGGCTAGCGGAGGAGAGAGGCGATGCAACGTGTCTACGTGATGACGTAGTATGGGTCTCATCTGCTGGTCCGGCTTGGGTTCATAGTGAATCTCGGAAGTGTAGGATATGATTCATAACTAGAAAATTCATGAGGTGCGTTACTGTCGGCAAAAGTAGTCGACCAGATTGGAATGCAGTAAAGCAAGGTGTGTGTGAAAGGTAGAGGTGCAAAGTTTTAGAGAGGTTAAGGTTATCTGTGCGCTGGGAATCACGTAGAATGATCACTATTAAAAACTGAGTCGTACGCAAAGTGTCACCATTAAGCAAGAAGAAGTAGAATTGGGTTAGTGGGCAATGGTAACAAGACATTGTTGAACAAAATGGGTTCCTAGTTATGAATGAAACAAAACCCAGGCATCAAAACTACCCCCACAGCTCTTCACCAAGGGCAAAGGTGCCTCAGGTCTACCCTGTCATGGATAAAGTCATGTTTTCTTCTGTGATGCATAAAATGATTTGCCTCTTACATCCTAGTTGAGATGGGATAAATGATGCCAATCTTAAAAAGATGGATGGTCAGCACTCTGGTAGAACAACAAAACACAAAGGAGATTACAGACAAAAGACCTATGAGAGTGACATCAGCAAGATGGCAGAATAAGAGTTAGAGAATACTTTTCCCCAAGTAATGGCTATCCATGAAAAAAACCAACCCACAGGAAATGGGAATAAGAGTACCATGAATTTGGCTTCTGGGTAGAGCATCAGCCTGCAGACTCAAGAGTCCCCAGGTTCGATTCCAGTCAAGGGCATGTACCTTGGTTGCAGGCACATCCCTAGTATGGGGTGTGTAGGAGGCAACTGATTGATTTTTCTCTCTGATTGATGTTTTCTAACTCTCTCTCCCTCCCCTTCCTCTATGTTTAAAAATCAATAAAATAACCCTAACCGGTTTTGGCTCAGTGGATAGAGCGTCAGCCTGCAGAATGAGGGGTCCCAGGTTCGATTCAGTCAAGGCATGTGCCTTGGTTGCGGGCACTACCCAGTGGGTTTTCCACTGTGTGCAGGAAGCAGCTATTTAGCTATTTTCTCTCTCATTGATATTTCTCAATTCTCTAATCCCTCTCCCTTACTCTCTGTAAAAAATCAATCAAATATATTTATCAATAAAATATATTTATTAAAAAAAAAGGAGTACCATGAAGACCAGCCAGTAATACAGAACACCATAAAAGAACAACTGCATAGAAAGGATGGACAGGAAACTGGGTGAGCAAACACATTTGAAGATACCTAATGTCAAAAACAAGGGTTAATAATAACTAGTTAACTAAATAAATAAAGCACCCTAACCCATTTGGCTCAGTGGATAGAGCGTTGGCCTGCAGACTCAAGGGTCCCAAGTTTGATTCAGTCAAGGGCATGTACTGTGGTTGTGGGCACATCCCCAGTATGAAATGCTTGAAGGTATTCTTTAAGAAGAGGAAGAAGAAGAAAAAGGTAAAGATAAAACTTAAGAACAACAAATACATATCTATCAACAAGTGACTCTAAAAATCAAGTGAATAACAAATCTGATGAACAGAATAATCTGGTGAATATAATAGAATAAGGGGCATAGAAAGGGAGTAGGCTGACAATCCTCGGGGGCGGGGGGGAGGGACGTGGGGGTGCGTGACGAGACTGGACAAAAATCATACAGTTATGGATGAGGAGAGTGGCGGGGGTGGGGCAAGGGCATGAGTTGGGATGGGGTGGAGAAACCGGGCGGAAGGAGCTATGTAAGGAAAAAAGAGGACCAACTATAATAATCTGAACAATAAAAGATTTTTTTAAAAAGTCTAGAGGCAAAGTAAATAAGACAACCTACAAAGCTTATGTATAACATTCAAATGCCTACATTGTCACAAAAATCTCAAAATTCCTAACATGGTCACCACAGAAACAAGAAACACAGCAGAAAGTAAATCCAAAGGTTCAAATGTAAGAAACACATAAATATTAGAACAAACATAAGCAAATGTGAGACAACAAAAAGAAATGGAATACCAAAAGGAATATTTTTTAAAAATAAGGAATAAAGAATTGTGCCAGCCCCTTTTACGTTTCACACTAAAAAAGCAAAAACAGACAAACAAAACAAAAACAACCGAAAAGAAAACCAAGTGGGGCCTGAAAACAAGTTAAAAAAGAAATGAATGATAAGACATGACAAGCTGGTCAACAAGGAACCAACAATGCATGATAAGAGACGTTGGAATATTACCAAGATGACAAGACCGCTCCATAGAGAAATTTGTCCCGATCCCAATATGCACTCCTGAAATTAATAAACAAACTCAGAGCCCTGTCCATGTGGCTCAGTTTGTTGAGTGTGTGGTCCCAATGCACCAACATTGTGTGGTTTGATCCCCTATCTAGGGCACATATAGGGGACAACCAATGAATGCATAGATGGGTAGAACTGCACATCAATCCATCGACTCGCTTTCTTTCTCTGTCTCTCCCTTCCTGCCTCTAAAAATCAATAAAGAAATGCTGCCCCGTATGTATCACTGATGAGCATTGAACTCATGAACTAGGAGTGTCACAATTGGATTCCTTGTTAGGACACCTGCACTGGTTGCGAGCTCAATCATCACCATGAGGGTCATGCAGGAGGCAACTGATGAGTGATTCTCCTCTCATCATTGATGTTTTTATCTCAACTCCTCCTCTTCCTCGAAATAAAGGATCAGCTATTTAAATAAATACCTGTGGGTCACAACCTCTTTCACAGGGGTGGCTTGTGCACTGGAGCACCAGGGTTCGAAGACAATTCTGTCCATATCAAATGCAGGTGATATTACGATACATAACAGTACCAAATCTCTCTACTCGCTTAAGAAGTAGCATTCCAAAAACAATCTTTATCTGGTTGTGGGGGTCACTACAAACATCAAGTAAGGAACTGTATTAAATTCGGGTTGCGGCTTTAAGAACGTATGAGAGGAGGACCAAGATGGCCGCATATATGTCAGACCGCCTGATGTGTTGCCCTACCACAACAATATTGAAACTACAACTAGAAAACAAACGGACACCATCCAAACGTACCGGAGGGCTGGCTGAGGCAGATGGCAATGCCTCTACAACTAGAGTAAAAGAGAAGAGGGTACACAGGGATGACTTGGCTGATGCCGGTGAGCCAAAGATCTCACTTTAAAATCTACGGCTCTGGAAGATGGGCGGCGGAGTTGAACGGCTGATCTGTGCCCTCGCATGGCAGTTTCGGAAATACAACTAAAAGATGGACTGGTGAGCGCGGGCGACTCCTGCTCGCGTCTCCCCAGGCCGGGCGGCTGCTCCTCTCAGTCAGCACCTCAGCCGGGCCATGAGCTCGTGGGCGGCCGCGGCAGGCTGCTATGGCGGGCGGGCAGCAGGCTATGGGCGGCGGCGGCCGCGGACTCGGCACAGTGGCTCTCGGTGAAGGAAGAGACCATCTTTCTGCAGGAGACGGGCCCATCCGCGTCACCCGACCTGGCCGAGCTGCCCAGTGAGATCCTCGGAGGGCCCCGGGAGGCCGCCGGACACCGACTTGGAGGATTTTTTAGGATTTCAAGTCCTTTAGCCATTTTGAGAGAGGAGAACAGAACCAAAGGCGGCAAAGTTAAACAAATGAACTGCGGCCGCGCACAGCAATTTCAAAAATACAACTGGAGGACAGAGCGTCTGCCACCCAGAACCACAGGAGAGCTGGCTGAAGGGTGGGATTTACAGCTAAGAGGGAAGAGGACAGGAGCGAACTCGGAAGGGATAAGGTGCGGAGGCGCGTGGGTCGGACTTGGTGGTGGGGGGAAGGGCTACGTGCGGCTTTTTTTTCCAACCCTAGGGGAGATTAGCTCCCCATCACCCTGAAATCCAGCTTCTGGGGACTCGCGGGAGGACCCAGACGCCTGCGGGGAGAGGCGTGGACTCTCGGCCTTCGTGTCGGAGAGTGCTTGGGAGTAACTTCCTTGCGGAGGTGCGCCCCAGCAATCAGTGTTTGCTGCGCTGGAGTGCGGAACGAGGGGGGGCTTAGAAACGTGGAGAGCAGAAAAAAAAAAGCAGACTTTGCAGCCATTGCGGTTCGGTTCGCCACGCCCATGGCCTGGTGGCGCCCTGAGACCCCGCCCCGCCCTGAGACCCGCCCCGCCCTGGAGACCGCCCCGCCCTGGGACCTGCGCCCCCGCACGTTTTGCAGACCCGCCCCCGCACGTTTTTGCAGGCCCCACTGGGCTCCAAGCAGCGGGGCTTTTGCATGTGGGTGGCCTGCCCTGTGGCAGCTTGACCAGATGAACTGCGGTTCTAGTCGGACTGCTCCAGGGCCGCTTAGACAGGAGGAGGAAAACTGCAGTTTTTTTACTGTAACTCCTGCTGAGTGGGCCTCAGACAGTAGCTGACCTGCACCCCACTGGAGACCCAGAAACGATGGGCATCTAGTGGTCGGTGTGAGATGACACCAGATTTTTCAACCACTCGCATAAGGGACACATTCAAGAGGGCAGACTCAGTGAGCGCCAAAGCCTTGCTGGCAACAAGATCCGGGCCATAAAACGTGTCTCCTGCACAGCAACTCTTCCTTTATAGAACACAGAGGGTCCTCACGGACAATTGGCCAGGAGGGGACAATTCCTCCCAGTGACACCAACAACAATCAAGACTTAACTATACAAAGGAGGACCAAGATGGAGGCATAGGGCGGAAGGTAAGCCTGATTGTTGCCTACCACAACAATTTTGAGACTATGAGAGGAGAGCAGAAGAGCAGACACCATCCAGAACCACCACGGAGGGCTGGCTGAGCAGATGCTCTACAACTAGAATAAAAGAGAGGGGTAAAACGCGGGATGATGCTGATGCTGGTGACCCAAAGATCACACTTTAAGAAGAACTACGGCTCAGGCGACACAATGGCAGCCTGGAACGTGCTCGGCGCAGTCAGCTCCCCGGCGGTCTCGGGCTGAGGGGATGGCTCCCACTCGCTGCCAAGCACTGGACAGACGAGCCCCTGAGAGACATGGGGTGGGGAGACTCCGCGCGCTTGCTGACCTCCAGACCAAGTCCTTCAGAGAATCCGCAACGCCCTATCAGAGAAGCGTAGCCTCAGGTACAGGCGCGACGGGCTGTAGCGAGTGGCCACGCTGTCCACACCCCCACAGGGCCGACGCAGCGACAAGCGACCCAGGACCAGCCCGCCACCGCGCACCGGGCACACGGAGCTTCGCCGAGCCGTCCCGCATCAGCAGGCCGAACCAACGAGTTCTGCAGGCAGCCGCCACTGGAGCTCTGGAGAAAGATGTCCACGAACGCCATTGCTGCATGAGGAGTGGAACTGACCCAAAGGAATTTGGAGCCCAAGAAGACGAAACCCCGCTGGGTCCAGGGTCGGGTTTGAGAAGGCGCGCCCCTGGGGTCCGGGGTGAGGTCACGCGGACCCTGGGTTGGACGAGGCACGTTGCTGGTAGGTCCGGGTTTGAGGTTCATAGCCCCTGGGTGAGGCCGTGTGTCCCTGGATCCGGATGAGAAACGGCCAGCCCCTGGGTCGGGATAGGTGGCTGGGGTCCTCGGGTGGGCGCCCGGGTCGGGTGAGGCCATGTTGGCCTGTGGTGGGAGCGTTAGGGGGCCCCTGGGTGTGGGTGAGGTAACTGGCCTGGGTCGTGTGAGGAAGGCGATCCCCAGGTAAGAGGTATAGGCTGAACCCATCGGGAGAGCTGGGTCCTGGGTCTGGCCATCACTGTGCGCGCCCTGGGCCGGGTGAAGTCAAGACCCTGGCCTAGGTGAGGTACACCTGGGAGGGTGATGCATTACGCCCTGGGTCCGGGTGAGGCGCATCGCCCCTGGGGGGGTGCAGGGCAAGGGCCTGGGTGGCGCAAATTGGGATCCTGGGTCCCGGGTGACAGGCCGTGTTGACTTACTCGGGTGAGGCCTCGCAGTCTGGGTCAGGGAGTTGGATCGGCCGCCCCATGGTCCGGGTGAAGGCCTGGCAGGCCCCTCCATAGGTCCTTCTGGTGTCAGCACTGGCTCCCGGGGTCCGGGTGAGGTCACCACGCCCCTGGGTCCGGGTGAAGCTGGAGCATGGAGGTTGGTCCTGATGGCGTGTGGCCTGGCTACGGGCGCCGTGGGTCCTGGGGTTGGTGAGGCCAGTGCCGCCCTGGTGTAGGTGAGGCCTGGCCCGTGGCCCCTGGGTCCGAGGAGAGGCCGTTGCCTCCCCTGGCGTCCGGTGTGAATGTTGTGGTCCGATGGCCACGCGGGTGAGGCCGTCGCAGCCCTGGAGGCCAGGTGAGGTGGTGCGCCCCTAGGGTCCGGGTGAGGCACAGTGAGGACCATGGGTGGGTTGGGTGAGGGCCACGCTGCCCCTGGGTCCGGGTGAGGCCACGCGCCCTGGGTCAGGGGTGAACCACGGCCCCTGGTCCGGGTGAGGCCAGTGCACGGTCCCTGGGTCCGGGTGAGGACGGCGTGCCCTGGGTATCCGGGCGAAGGTGGATACCCGGGTCCGGGTGAGGTCAATGCGCCCCTGGGGTCCCGGGTGAGGCTGCACGCCCCTGGGTCGGGTGATTGTGAGGACCTGGCCCCCTGGGTCCGGGTGAGGAGAGCTGCATCCAAGGGTCTGGGTGAGGCCACTCCGCACAACGCTGGGTCCGGGTTGAGGCCATGCGCACACTGGGTCCGGGTGAGCTGGAATCGGTCCGTGGTGAGGCCATATACGCCCTGGGTCACTGGGATGAGGCCAGGTGGGCGCCGTTGCAATTACTCCCTTATGGGTCGGGTGAGGCTGTGACACCCTGGGTCCGTGGGTGAGGCACTATACGCCCCTGGGTACCGGGTGAGGCTGGGTGCCGGGGTGGGCGAGGCTGCGTGCCCCTGGGCTCGGGATGTGGTCCACACACCCTGGGTCTAGGTGAAGGCCTCACACACGGCCCTGGGTCCGGGAGGGACAATGCTGGGTTGGAGTGTGGTGAGGCCACGCGCCCCTGGGTCGGGTGGAAGGTCCCGGGTACGAGGTGAGGCCGTGCCACCCTAGGTCCGGGTGAGGCCATGCCGCCCTGGGTCGGGTGAAGCTGGGTCCAGGGTCTGGGTGAGGCCATGGAGCCCCTGGGTCCGGGGTGAGGCTGGCCCCTGGGTCCGGGTGAAGCTGGATCCCGGGTCCTGGGTTGAGGCCCACACGCACCCTGTGTTGGTGAGGCCATGCGCCCATGGGTCAGCGGGTGAAGCTGGATCATCCTGGTCGGGTGAGGGCGTGTCCATGGGTCGGGTGAGGCTGGGTCGTGGTCGGGTGAGGCCCATGCGCCCACTGGGGCCCGGGTAAGGCCACGTGCCCCTGAGTCTGGGTGAAGCCATGCCCCTGGGTCAAGCCGAGGACCAAAAACAGATGGGTGTCGGACCTGCATTACCACCATTTGTCCCACCATCCAGAGCTGAGGGGTCAGTACTGGACATGTACACTTAAGGATATGGTGGACATTGATATTGGGTCTCTAAAAGAACTGTTGGTCCAGAAAGAAACTCACTTACAGACTACAGACTGATTCATTTGCCTGTCAGCATAACTATTATTGCTCGTCTCCACATTCAGTTCTTATAAGTATATCTCTATGGACACATGATCTTGCTTCTTCTAGGGCTAGAAATGATGAACAACATAGGACTGATGTACAAGAACAGACCAGGAAACAAGGAGCATCGATCGGGACTATCGGGCCTCCAGGAGGGAAGATAGGGGAGGGTGGGGGGAGGGGAGTGAGATCAAACCAAAGGGTTTTGTTGTTGCATGCATTTGAGCCTAACCAATGGTTAAGTTCAACAGGGGTGTTGGAGGCATCCGTGGGGAGGGGTGGTGGGATGGGATAATGGGGGGATTGGACATATATGTGACACCTGAATCAATAAAGAAATTTAAAAAAAAAAGAACGTTGAGAACTACTGCTCTAGGAAACAAAAAAAATGCATATATATTTAAATAAATAAACACATAAATCCTTTTAAAGAATAAAATAAATATCCCTAGCCACTGTACTTCACTGATGAGAGTGCTGGCTTGTGCACTGGAGGGCTATGGTTCTATTCCCAGTCAAGGGTAGGTACTTAAATTGCAGGGTCTGTTCCCACTCTCAGTAGAGCCACATGTGGGATGAGGCAGCCAATGGATGTTTCTCTCTCTCTCTCCCACACTCTCTCTAAAAGAACAATAAATGGAAAACATCCTCACTATTCGGGTGAAGATAACAGGAGAATAAAGAATTAAATTCATAAAAATGACAGGATGCAAAATAAACATACAAAACAGTTCCATTTCTTACACACTAATAATTAATTCTTTGATGGAAAATGAAGAAGGTAATCAAATTTACAATAGCATCCAAACAAAATCCACAGGAATAAATTCAAAACAAAATGTGAAACATCTGTACAGTGAGTACTCATAAGACAGTGATGAAACGGAATGGGCAAAAGCACAAATCAGTTGAAAGACAACCTGTGTTCATGGTCTGAA